>VZSG01000137.1:58820-84026 GCA_013398315.1 Nothoprocta pentlandii | reverse complement strand
AACCTAGCCCAGACATTGATACAGAGGACACTGTCATGGGAGTAGAACCACTGAGCAGTGTGGACAAACAGCTCATGCCTTAGCATCTTCTGCTTACCAGAAGAGGAGTCCCCAGAGTAAATGCATCGGGGTCAAGGCCATGGCATTGACCAATGGCAGGCATTGACCTGCTATTATCTATGTATTAAATTTTTGATCCCCATTCTTGGAAGGGTTTTGGCCAGGACTAGTCTCATGGTCAATTGCCAGTCATGATTTGGGAGGTGGTAGGACCAGTTCCCTCACTTTGGACATGGCCATGCAGTTTGGGCTAGCAATGTGGATGTGGGCTCTCATGTGCGCTGTGGGCTCAGCGGGTTCCCTTTTCAGTGGGGATCAGTCTGCACCAGCATGGGATAAATATTTAATAAGAATAAAGGTCAAGGAACTGTTTTTGTCCAAGGACACTGAGACAGTCATTTACTCCCATGAAAAGCACCAAGGGATCTTTAATGACCATGCAAAGAAGACGGGAGTTGGAGTTTTAAACTCTCATCCCACACCATTAATGTCAATGTTAAATATTGATCCTTCCTGTGTTCAGCGCAAACCAAACAATAAAGTCAAGCCACACGCTCTGGCTTTTATTAATGTACTTTCTCTGTCTCAGTAGAAGTTCGTAGTATCGCAGGGAAAAAAAATGTAATAGCAGGGAAAGAACGGCAGACAGATCGATTTTGTATCTTGACACAATTTTCGAAGCTGGTGAAAAATCGCCCCATGCAAAGCAGTTCTTTGTCTAAGGCACGGTGGCCATTTCACAGAGATAGAGAGCTAAAGCGTGCTTGTGATTACATTTCTACATTCAGGGAGAGGTTCAAGACCAACATTTCTCATAGGATTTGAGGTCTGAGAGAAGGAGTGGGTAGAGAGGCTGAAAAATCTGTAAAATCTGAAAAATCTTACACATCGGCCACTTTTTGAAAGCAAATTTGAGGAGATACCAGATATCACCCCAGGGGAAGCAAGTCAGAAATTCCTTGTTTGCTGATTGACAAAATCTGGGTGAATTTACCCAGGGAAAGAGCGCTCCGTGCCCTATTTTGCTGCACATCTGTCACCACTGGGGATGGCGTCCTGGCTCGCGGGACCTTCGACTGGAGCAAAGGCTGCTATCCTTATCTTCCCACTAGCCTTATCTCTCAGGAAGGGTTAAACAAATGCAGTGTTTAGAAGGCACTTACCGACGGCGTGGAGGCGGATAATGGGTTGTAGAATGATCAAAATCTTATTTGAAAGCTGGGACAAATTCTGCTCTCGTTTCTGTGCTCTTTGCCGGCGTAATTGAGTTCAGGCTCTCCCTCTGCAAGGCTAATCTTCATGCAAAGCCTCGTCCCGCCGCGTGCTCCTGTGAGCCTGTATTTAATTTGCTTCCCACCATCCACTCGCTTGGTTGGATCATTCTTAATTCAGCCGGCGTGCCCCCCCCCAAAAAAACATATAGCAAGATATCAGGTGGTAGCACATCACCTTTCTGTGCTCCTCCGTATCACTCCAGGAAAAGGACTGAATTCTGGGGTGGATTGAGCCTTTTTGTTAATGTGTTTTTTTTCCTTGAGCTCATTTTCTATCAGCAGCAAATCAGTTAAAATCGCAGCTATGAAAAAGAGTGACTTCAGTGCCATATGATGAGCGTTTTCTCCACACTGGGAGTTCATCCATGGCAGAAAGATCACTGCAGCTTCTGGAGCCCAAGATGGATCAGCTTTTCCAATATATTCTGCAGCATGATTTTTTTTTTTTTTTTTTTTTTTTTTTTTTTTTTTTTTTTTTTTTTTTTTTTTTTTTTTTTTTTTTGATGGAGTTTGCAGCTTGGCTATAAAAATTCAGTCCTTGTATAAGTTCTTGGAGCTCATTTGTCAGTGAGTTGGAGTAGCAAGATGATGATTCCTGACCTCTAGGATATTCTGAGTGGAAATGAATTTAATTTTAAATTGTATTTCTTCCTGAACAAAGAGAGGGAGAAGTTAAGCTTTGTGTCTGCCTCCCATTTTGCTAGCAGAAAACTGCAGAAAGTCTTTTGAAGTCACAAAATTGGTTAAGAATTGAGGAATCTGGGAATGCTTTTTGGTCTCTGCTGCCCATCCACATTCCTGACCCATGCCTCAGTTTACCACCTTATAAAATGGTTGAGGCCATGACTTTAGACAGAGGTATGAGAAAAACTTAAATCATGTTGGCTGAGATAAGCTCAGCATGATGCAGGATCTGAGAGGGTTGTAGTCACCTAATATAGTCACTTAATAACCCAAATATGATGAAATACCTCAATATTTTCCCCAGCCCACAGTTGCATTTGCTGCAAACAGGGTGGTCTGGTTTTCTTTGAGTGCAAAACCACAAGCAAACCCAACAGATCTCTGTAAATGCCAGAGTACATTTGTAAACTAGTATTCATGAGGAAAATGAAGGAAAATCCTAGGGGCATGAGCTGCCGGGTCCACTGAGTCGGGTCCCTCATAGGCAAAGGTGTTAGACCACCCACTGCGAAGGTCCTGGCACACTTGCTTTGTTCTCCATCATGGTGCAGTGTGTGCCACCTGGCAAACCAAGGACCTGCAGTGCGACACCAAAAGCCAGCCTTGCAGTCTAGATGTGCATCTTTCAAGTTCAGGAAGGGCATGTGAGGAATGTGGCTAGTAGTCAATGAATTGTCCTAGCCTGTTGGGACGGGTTGGTCCAGTGACTAGGAAGCCTGTCTGTGGTGTCAAGCTGCTTGATTTGCCACCCCAGCTCTGTCCTTAACCCCCCCCAGGAGACCTAGGGCCACCCAAGAGCCACGTAACGGCTGAAGCTGCTAGGATGGATGTGACCTGGCAAACGTACATGACCTGGTGTACTTTCTCCCCACGCAGATACCCTGAGGAGCATTGCCTCCATGAACCACGCTCCGCGTTCCTCCCCGGCCGAGCTGAGCAGCTCCAACCACCACCTGCTCCGAGACCGCAAGTCCTCAGCGCCCTCCCACTCCAGCCAGCCCACCTTGTTCACCTTCGACTCGCCGGCCAACCACATCCAGACCACCCTGTCTGCCAGCGCCCCTCAGGACTACCTTTTCCTGCACCAGTGCATGAGTAGAAAATTAGAAAACGCAAGGTACTGTCAGCTTTCTGGGGGCGAATCTTGGAAGATAGCCAAGGGAGGGCTCGGGGAAGGCGGGGGAGAGATGACTCCATCCTCAGAGGTTTTCAAGACCCAGTTGCACAAAGACATGAGCAACCTGGTGTGATTTCATAGTTGACCCTGCTTGGGGCTGGAGGCTGCACTTAAGACCTCCCACAGCCCCATCCAGCTCAAATACCTTATCATGCTTCTCCGCTGCACCAAGGCACCGTCTCCAAGTCAGAGACCAAGGATCAGGCAGAGGAAGGCAGTGGTAGCTCTGGGCTTTCCGTTTCCCAGCTCTGGAATATTTTGGCAGTATGTTTTGGTTCGTTGTGTAATTCAGAGCAGCATTGGCAGGGCAGCCTGCACCCCACCATTCCCACAGTTCAGAGAGGGATTGCAGAGCCTCTCTGTGTCCCCACATGTCTGGAGGAGACCGTGTCCTGAGGAAGGGCTGCCAGACTAACATGGTCTGGAGGACACAGAGCAGTGGGGAGGTGCAATAAGAGGCCTCTGCTACATGAGGTGTTGCAGGGAGGTGAAGGATCAAGTGTTCTCCATATTTGCAGGGCAAGGTGTGATAGGATACAGACTCCCATTTGAAAGAGGGATGAAGAAGAGTGTCTGGGGCCTTTGAGGTACCTTCAATCAGTAGGAAAAGGTAGCTTGGATGAACCTGCAGGAGAAGGACACCAAAAAGTCCTTCCTTTTTGGAGTGATTCTGTGTCTGTAACTCACTCTTCACCCAAGAGCTGTGGAGGAGGAACAGCCAGGAGCTGGATACACTGGCCAGGAATTTATCCCCTTGGGAACATCCGTTCCTCACTTTTCACTCCTTCTTCAGCAAATAGGGTCCTAATTCCTACCTTTAGTCCTCTCATAAGGAAACCTAATAGCAAGGACAGGCGAATGGGTTATCCACAAATCTTAGGCTGTTTCAGATGGTGTTCATGCAGCCCAGCACTCAGGCAAAGGCTTTGCAGCAGCCCGTGGTATTTATGAGTGAACAGCAACTCTCCACCCTCAGAGCGAGCCAGTTGCCTTAAATAGTGAGGAGTTTTGGCTTGAGGGGTTTTGGCACGTGGGAGCATGAGGAGGGACCAAGGGAGAAGCAGTCGGAGCCCAGCTGGCTTGGTGGGAGACTAGGGACCGGGCTGGAACCTCTGCTGAATTTTCCTACTGCAGCTGCCTGTCACTACCTAAATAAATAAATAAATAAATAACAGGGAGAGGAGGGAGAAAATTAACTTCAGCTGGATTTAATGGAACAGCGTTTAAAAAAGCTTTGCAATGCTCCAGCTGTTAGACACCTCTCATAGGAGAAGAGTTGCTAAGACCTGCAGGAGGATGGAGCAAAAACTGAGGCTTGGTCCACAGCAAACTCGCACCCCATCAACTCCTCAGGCTCTGGGCAGAGATGAACTGGCCTTTGGCAGCATCTGCAGTGGAGCAAGAAATAATTGCAGTGATCAGTGCAGAGCCAGGCTGCACTGTGAGGTGCTCCCCTCGCAGCTCTGGAGGTCTTCGTTTATTCATCCCTAAAATGAGGATAATAGCCCCTCATTGGTGGACGATGCTGAATAATTAACCCCTGAGATACTTCAGGTCCTGCCAGGGTCCAGATATTTCATGGGTGCACTGAACATCAAAGTCTGTTTTTTTTCCCCCTGGATAAGTTTTATTTCTGAGCGCCATCTCGTGATGGATCCAGGAAAGAGAGTCACTGTCCTTGCACACTCGCTGCAGACCAGCATCTCCCCGCTCTTCCCAGCCAAGGGAATTGAACCCAGCCCTGCACAGACATTTCATTTCTTCTCACCATCAGTGACTGATATGGGCAGGATTCAGCTTCAAATAAGGACACTCACATTATGGAGTCTCTGCAGGGATATTTAAATGGGACCTGGCTGGCTACACTGTGAACATGTTCATACATAGTA
The DNA here is from genome assembly GCA_013398315.1 of Nothoprocta pentlandii. Classification (NCBI taxonomy): domain Eukaryota; kingdom Metazoa; phylum Chordata; class Aves; order Tinamiformes; family Tinamidae; genus Nothoprocta; species Nothoprocta pentlandii. The sequence goes on along the minus strand of VZSG01000137.1, from coordinate 78,942 downwards.
TGTGTGCTGTGGCTACCTGTGTACATGTTCATACATAGTGTGAGCAAATGCATCCAGCACAAAGCTGCCCGTTCATCCTGAACTGGCTCTTTTGGTGCATATGCCCTGGATTTTTATTGTAGGGTCACCTCTTTGGGACTCTGCTTTAGAGAGCTACCCTAGCAAGCCAACCTGGTCATGTTCTGTTCAGCCACGCTGCTAGAAATGGCCCCGTGCTTCCAGACTCAGTCCCAGCCTTCCCCAACGATGAAGCCATCCATTCCCCTCTGTGCTTCGCTCTGGTGCTCTTCGCTTTCCTATCCCAGCACTTTATAAACAGCAGTTGCATTTCTTACATCTTGCAGGATGTGGATCTGCTTTACAGAGTGGGGGAACTGAAGCAGCACAAGATAAAAGTCTAAACTTCAAATTTCACATGGCCAAGTGGAGATTTCCTCCGACTTGAAAAAAAATTCTCTGATGGGGTTACAGACCCAGAAAGCCCGTGTAACTTGTGATCTTCTGCAAAAAAACAAGCGGACTTTACGTGTTTAAAGGAGAATGTGGTAGCAGCAGGAGGGATAAAACAGGCAGCAACAGTGGATGAAACACATGCTTTCCAGAGGGCTTTGAAGGGGATCTACTGACAGCAGAGAAGCAACAGCTAATGAGCAGTCATTAGAGAACCTAGGTCTGCACAGTGCCTGGCCTAACGTGACCTGGGTCCTTGCTGATGTGTCTTGGCATTGCCACCATACAAATCAAAGTGTCATTAACAGAGCAGGGACCTGCCTCTTTCCTTGAGAAACTCAGTAAGTTTTGTAAATCTGAGCTAAACTACTACTTCTAGTCCTGTGGCTGAGTGGAGCAAAACCTGGTCCCAGATGAGGAAAGGACATGCTGAGATTGTAGCTTATCTCTGGGCTGCATGGTTTGCAGAGCCATCTAAAGACACCAAAAATGGGCCTCCAACACCTCTTCCTACAGCTTATGTGGCAATGACAGCTCAGGTCCGTAACCACCAGACAGAAAGCAGTTAAATAGAGCCACAATGAAAGGAAGAGAAAAGCAAAACATGTCTTTACCCATCGCTGACTTCCTACTGCTCTCTGGGACGAAGGAAGGAAATTGTCTCTGTCACCACCTGCCGCAAAGGCTTGAATAACAAACAGTGAGAGACGGTGGAGTCCAGTAACAGCAACAAGGAGGGACCGTAAGGGAGATCCCTGAGACAGGAGCCCTGCACAAACAGAGTCACAGGGTCCCAGAGACACTTGACTCCTCACCTTCTCACATCCCACTTTTGGGGGTTGCCCAGGCAGGACCATATGTAAGAGATCCGATCAGAGTGTCTGAGGCTCTTTCGACCCTTGTTTTGTTCTCATTTAATGCAAAAAAAAATGCCTATTTGAAGCTATTTATGCCTGAATAAAAGGCTAATTCATAGCTCAGCCATGGAGCTTTCTTTGCTTGCATCTCCAACTTGTGCCATAGGCTTCCCTCTCGGAAGAGGCTGAAATTTTAGGTAGTGTTTAGGTATTTTGCAAGTGATTTAACATGAGATGGGTTGTTGGTATATTCACGAGGTCAGAGCTGGTTCTGAGATGTTCTAGTTGCCCTGAGAAGGTGCTGTGTGGCAAACCTTCAAGAGGGGCAACAAGGACATCTCCACCAGAGCTCCTCAACCTTAGCCCCATTTATAGTTACTTGGAGAAGAACAAGCAGTTCTGGGGTGTGATTTTTCTGGCCCATGAAATGTGCTCTAGACACACTTGTCTCCTTCCACTAATTCTGTGGACAGTTTAAATGAGCATGATTGCAAATCCCTCTCCTGTCTCGAGTGTTGCTGTGAGGAAGTCAAGTGGTATTAAATTATTGGAGAGCAGCAGAAAAAAAAATGGACTCACTCCCCTGTAACCAGAAAGCTACCTGACACCAAGCAATTGTGTTGCTCACCAGTGTTCTGCACCAGTCATACCAGCCATTGACTATAGTACGTTCACCTGTTCTTCTCAGAAAGAAAGGCATCATCCTCTCCTGCAACACCAGGCCATCCAAGTCTTGCAGTTCCCTTCCAGCTCCCCGACATTGCTATCTTCAGATCCTCTCTGAATTTGAAGACAGAGGGTGGGCAATGTTGGTTGACGTGGTTGCAAAGGAGGGTAAAAAGCTAGATCTGGGCTGTTGTCATGGAATGATTGGTGGTGGGGGTGAGTGACACAGTGCACTCGTGTGAAGGAAATAGTAATAGGTTTTATTGATATGAACAATGGTTTCACAAGATTCTATGGCAAGGTCACATTATTTACTGCATGGGGTACAGGATATGCACAGAATTGTCAAGGAGACCCTCCCATTGAGTCACAGGGTTCAGATTGGACCCCCTTGCTTCCCAAACTCCACCTGAGAGGAGTTTGAGACTAAGATCCAATCTTGGTCCCAGATCTGGTCAACAGTTTATGACTAAGGAATTTTGTGCACAGTTATGGCAATAAAGTTTACAAGTTCAAAAAGAGAGCATGCTATGGTCACTTACCATGAATCTGTTAGGATCTGGCAAGGAGCTCTTAACCTCGAGGAGTCCACTTGAGAGGGATCCCTGCTGAAGGGGAGACCCTGGCGTGCAGCCTACTGCTGTGCAAGGAGAACTCAATGGGCTCTGGGGCTGTCCTCATATTTATGGAATAAGATGATTGACTTACAGTCATTCTTTCATTTCAGAGGACTTTTGGCTGGTGTATGCACAATTAGCCTTATCTCCCTGTCAGAATGCAGCCATCTGGACAGTTATTGATGGTTAATGCCTGAGTGGAGGAAGAAATCAAGGAGGCAACCACCAGGATCAGATAATGTCATGGTGGTTACCACCTGAATAAGGCTACATGTGGAAAGTCAGGTTGGGCTAGGGAAGGAGCATACCCATCACAGCTGTGGCCATGCAATAGAGCTGCATGGCCAAGGTACATGATAGAAGCCCAGGACAGGTTCTCCCAAACACCTAAGCCTCCTTCTCCCTTTCTTCCTCAGGAGCGCCAGTTTCTCCCAAGCCACGAGGTCCTCGTTCTTCATGAGGAGCGACACAGCTGTTCAGAAGCTCTCCCAGGGCAATGGACACTGCATGAACGGGGTCAGCGGGCAGGTCCACGGCTTCTACAGCCTGCCAAAACCCAGCCGGCACAACTCAGAGTTCAGGGACAGTGCGTACGACCTCCCACGCAGCTTCGGGTCCTACACCCACACCAAGTCGAGCCTCACAAGCTCTGAAACGGATAACGAGGAAGTCTACACCTTTAAGACTCCCAACAACACCCTGTGCAAGGAGTTTGGGGAGCTATCCACAGACTCCTACGACATCCCTTCCACCCCTCTCTCCGTCTATCAGATCCCCAGGACATTTACACTGGACAAGAACCACAACACTCTGGCTGTGGGTGCCAGTGACTCGCCCGCCGCGCCGCCTCCACGGCCCCCAAAGCCTGGGCAGATGGAGCCACGATGGGGCAGCCCGCCACAGAGACCCCTGGCCAGAGAAAGCTTAGGGCTGGCCCCCATGGCAGCCACCATTCCCAGGAGAAACACGCTACCGACGGTGGAGAACAGCAGGCTACACAGAGGTAGGTTTGGGGATGGAGAGAAGGAGTCTCGTTCTACCAGCTAGTGGCATCAGTTGGTACAGTACAGCTCCATTTCTGCAGAGCCACTGCTTCTGTTGGCATAAGCCAGCATGGTGGAGAGTGAAGCTCTCATAGCTGAGGATCTGGCCTGGTTCTTTCTACCAGCTGGATTGTGGCCTTCAGAGACATCCATTGGTGTTCTGCAGACCCAAGCTGCTCAACTGGTTCTTGACTCTACTGTGCCTTGAATTAAAAAAACGAGTCCACTTGCACCCACCGGGACCCCATTGGTTTTTCACCGGAGTTTACTGCTGATGCCCAGACTTTTGCCATTTTTAGCGTTTGTGTTTTAAGTTCAAATAATAACTTGGTTTTGGGTAACTCATTTCAACCTGGAGCTGTCTTGATTTTGCTCGCCACTCAGGAAAGTAATTTTTCACATCTGTCTGATGCTCTCAGGTTGACTGAGCCATCCCTCCTGTTGATCTTGCTCACAGAGCATGGTTCTCCGGGATCATCACAGAAAAGTTCCTCAAAGGGACATATGGATGAGTGTGCCCATTCCAAACATTGTAGCTACTCCTGTAGGGAACACAAGAAATCTAGGAAAGAGCTATTTCGCTCCAGATTGCCCAATCTAATCCAGGTTGTATAAATTATATTATGCTTTCCTAGTTCTCCATAGGCAGAAAGTGGGTGAGACAGTTGCAAGGTAACTTAGAAGGAATAGTAGGATTGACACTACACCAAAAATGTGGTGTGTGGATATGTGGAGATATACATATCTCTGAAAAATCTCTTCCATCACCTCCTACCTAAATACCAACATCATTTAGGCCAAGCTGAGACCAGTGTTTAAGAACAAACTAAGAACATAGACACCCATGCTCACCCCAAAACTCCCTTAACCCAGTTTTGTCTCTGTGATACACATTATCTGACGTTTTCAACCCTGGGATTTTTCAGTACTTTGACAGAACCAGGCTAGGTCCGGACTGCACGTGCAGCTCTGTTAACACATCTGAGAGATGGCAGTTTTGAGGGAGCGTGGTAGGGGGTGGAAGTCAAAGGAGACGTGGCAGGCCATAAACCCTGTGTTCTTGCCAGAGTTGTGTGCTACAAAGAGTAAGAACAAGTAGCACATCCCATGGATATGGGATTCTGATTCCAGGGGCCATATTTGTTAGAAGTTGCTCTGGGACACATTGTGCATTTGTGATTGTGTTGCAGCTTCTTCTTGTGAGACATATGAATATCCCCAGCATGGGGGCAGCGGTGCTGTGCAGTCGATCGAGTCCATGAACGATGGGTACAACTCCTACCTGGTAAGTTGGTTTTGCAAATGCTATAGGCTGTTCATGCCTTTTAGGTTTGGAGAGGAGACAAGTCTGTTCCTGGTGGGATCTGAGCTCAGTCCCACAGAGCTGAGTCAAGAATGAATTCATTACTGATCTAGGTTGAAACTTCGTCCATGGGGAAATTATTTTTTCCCTTGTGCAATCTGAAGTGCAACAGCTGTTCCACAATACACATCCTAAATATGAGGGAAGCACCATTTCATAAGAGCTGTTGTGCCTGAACCTGCTGCAGGCACTTTTTCTGACAGTCACATCTTCGGTCTCACATCTGTAAAGGATTTTGGTACCTGAATATCTCTGAGCATCTGGGCCCTTTCTGTTCAACTTGCTGTGGTGTCTGCAGTGGTGACCGACAGGGCACAGGTGGAGGGACAAGCCTCTAACTTTCTGGCACTGCATGCAGAGCTTTCATTTGGATGCTTCCACAGTTATCTGCCTGGAGCTCTGACCCAAAAAAGCACAGGAGTTTGGCTTCATCATATAAACCTGGGATGCTATTGAGCTGACTTTGAAATGTTGCCAGACTCTTATGTGCACTTGCTAAGACTTCCTGAGCTGGAAATGATATTAAAGCAGCCTTTCAAACTGCATTTTAGTCATGGCTAGAACCCGGGGAAAAATTAACGTTGCTTCTGCAAATCACACTCTGCTCATGAGAAGAGGATCAAGTCTGGAGGATTAAGACCATTCTATGAGGTCAGAATGTTTCAATGTCTTGCAAACTGGGGCTGTTGCAGGAGAGGTAGCAGCTCAGGCACATGTAAAGCCCTGAGATAGAACCGGGCCCATCACCAGTGCTAGCGTGCAGTGACAATAACAGGGATGGATTTATATTGGGATGGGCTTGAGCAGCATCTAATGCAGTCAGCACATCCTGACACCTTGTCTCCTGCATGTTCTCCAGCAAGCCAAGGCTGCGGTGGCCCGCTCCCACAGTGCAGACTCTGAGGACAACTACGTCCCGATGAACCCTGGTTCGTCATCGCTGATCCACACAGAGAAAGCCAATGACAATGCCCAAAATCTCTACATCCCCATGAGCCCTGGGCCGCATCACTTTGACTTAGTAGGGTTGTCCTCGACCACTGTCCCAATGCATAAAGGAGGAGCCATGGCGCAGTGCCACAGACGGTTGAGTGAGATCCAGCCTCCACCAGTCAACCGTAACCTTAAACCTGACCGGAAAGGTAGGAATGGATGTTTGTGGTAAAATGCTTTCCAGGAACCCGTCTCTTCTTGTGCTACTTCCATCTGCATCTGTCATATTGTGCATACTGCATGGAGCAACAGTATTGGCATATGTTCCAGAGACTTCAGGCATGCATGTCACTCCCTAGTCCTATTTAGGGTGTAATTCATTAACCACAGCATGTTCAGACATTCAGATCTTCTCTTTCCTTATCACCTTCTGATTTAAGGAGGGCTCTGGTAAAGATACAGCTTTTCTGGTGCTTACTATACAGCCTACCTCAGCTTATGCCTGGCCTTTACAGAAGGTGCTTAACAGTCAGGACTTCACCCTCTGCTTTCACCACTCCCTGTGTTCTGCCTCAAAATCTCACAGTTGTATACAGATAGTCCAAATTTCACCTAGTGCTTCCTATTGGCTAGTTTTGGGCAGCTCTTCCCTCAGACTTTGCCTATACCCTCCACATCAAACCTCTGACCATTGCCTGGACCATCCAGGGAATTTTGATATAGGAAACACTGAGAAAGGAGGATTCACCTTTTGGCTGCCCTCAGGCTGTCAAAATGTAACCAGATTAGGACACCAATCAAGTCTACTGTTTTCTTCTACATAAAGAACTAGCCATAAATAGAAGAGCTTTCATATTACACCGAAGATTTCCTTTTTTAAATTCCTCATGGGAAATGCTCTGGCCAGAGACTGCTCAGTGCTAGCAGCAGGCTGATATTGTCTAGCTCTGGCTGGCCAAGGATGGAGAGAGTCTTTTCCAGCCTAACAGGACTTCAGAGATCTGTGATGATCCAAGCTAACTATGCTTGAAGACACATCTCCATTTCCTGGAAGGCACATTCCCCTTTTGGGGCCACCCATCCACTGGGGACCCTTGGAAACTGCGAGGAGGGATTGTGTGCCATGGATCAGAGGGAGAAGTTCTCTCACTTCCCATGATCCCAGCATGAGCAGGGCTTCTGGATGGGGTATTTGTCCTCAGCAAGGAGGGTTGGTGGGCTGATTAACCTGAGAGCAGAATGGAAAACTACTATCATGTTATTGGGGATCATCCCCTGTCATGTCAGTGGTGAGAGCTGAACTGTAAGGAACATCCTCCTCTGAATAAATTGTCTTCCCTCTCAGCAAAGCCATCACCTCTGGACCTGAGGAACAACACAGTCATCGATGAGCTTCCCTTCAAATCGCCAGTCACTAAATCCTGGTCCAGGCCTACGTGAGTACCTGGTTGGGGTATGGCTGCTTGCTTTGCTCTGATGACAGGTCTATGACCCTGCTGGCTCCTGTTCTCACTTATATCTACATGTAATCATAGTCTTTTGCCACAAGTTAAACATCTCAACCTGAATGTCACAGGGATGTCATCCGCTCTACTGCAGAGGTTTCTTTTTGCCCACCACCTCTTGCTGTTAAAGGGACACATCTCTAAAGTGCCACCCCAACTCAAATTAGAAATAAGCCCAAAGTTTGGGTGTGGACTTGAATTTTCCCCAAATCTAGATGTTCTTTGCATCCCGGGTTTGGAGTTTTGTCAATTTTAGAAACAAGACCTGTAGAGCTGGGTCATGGACATATAAACATAAGAACAGCTGCATTGTGAGTCCAGCTTCTCCAAGACCTTGTCTCCATCAATGACCAGAAGGAATTATCTGGGACGAGAATGAGAACTGAGCAGTTACGCTACAATACTTTTTTAAGAATATTCTGCCACGCCGTGGTGATTTCCTTTGTCAGTTACTGTCAGGCTTTGGATTTGGGTCAGATGTTGTCAAAGCAGGAGGGTTCCTGTCTTGGACCCCTCACAAGCTCTGTCAAGCACAGTAAGAGCTGGAGTTGTGTTCCCCCCATCATAGCTGGTGGCAGTGTATAAATTAAATTGGGTTAGGATTCCACATGAAAACCCAGCAAGTGGCAGAGCAGCTAATTAAGATCACTTGGAGACATTTCCTATTTCTAGGATCTGACACCACCCATAGATTTCTGGCTTTGATGCAGGATCTTTGGTCTGCAGAGACTCAAGACACATCTGAGTGACCCCGACTCAGCTGGACCAAGGATGCAGTTTGCAATTTCACAACCACCTCTTGCCAAAAAATAAAAAAAAAGAGAGAGAGAGAAAAGAAGAAAAACTGAATTAATCTAAAAATGCAGGGTTTGTGCACTCACAGAGTTTCACTGATTTCTGTTTTGATTGCCTTGAAAGCAAAGCTTAGCCTGGAGGAAGTCTGCAAAATGAAACCAAAGCACTTCATACCGAAGTCTCTCTGCCAAAAATAACAGGATTCACACAATTCCAGTTCTGCTGCTAATTCATAGTCTGATGTTGTCCAATAAAAGGGAGAAGCCGGGCTTGGCTGTTATGACTCTTCTAATAAATTGGATTGTGTGGAGACTGACTGCAGGGCATGAGGGCTGTGTGCTGAAATCACTGCATCAGGAAAGAGGGAGTCAGCTTTGATTGACAAGACATCTGACCCTGTAGAAGCTAATGGATTTTTTCCCTTATCAGCTAATCATATGACCCTGCCTTTACTGCAAGGCAACAAATAGCTTTTTAAGGCACGAGCTTTAATACCAGACACTCATTACGTTATGTTATTCTATATAATTAGATTTGGCCAATTGAAAACAAGACGACGCCTTGGAGGTTTTGTTTTCCCTCAGAAAGAAAAAAAAAGAAAAGAAAAAAGAATAAAATAAAATTCAGACAGGCTCCTGCACAATAAACAAAGCCTGGAGCTGTGATTAGGATGGAGGTCAAAAGCCTGCTGTGTAGCTCCATGGAGGCTGTCTCTATATCCTACACAATTAAATACTTCCTACGAGATAAAAGAGTTTATGGAGTCTGGATTTATGTATCTGATAGCAGGAGAGTAAAGGATACATAGCAAGCAAGGTAGTGTTAAAAACTCTTAGAGAGAAAAGTACTTAGAACACCAAACCCAGAGCTTCTCTGAACAGCAGGAGGGTTGAGTTGGAGAGTCTTTGCATGCAGATTTTCTGTGGTAGAACTTGGTCACCAGATCTGAGCACAGTGATGGTTGGAGACATCCAGTGCTGCCCTCTCTCATCTCTCTTCAGCAATGGGCGAATAACACCGGCAATCGCTAATTAACACTAATTAACTTCTCATTACAGCCAGACTTTCAACGCTGGCTCTTTGCAGTACTGCCGCCCTGTCTCCTCGCAGAGCATCACCAGCACTGACTCAGGAGACAGCGAGGAGAACTACGTGGCAATGGTAAGCTCTTCCTCCGAGCGCCCCAGTGAAGATGTATGTATCCTGGGGGGATATATATGTTTCCTAGTGCTGCAGACACATTCCTAGCTCTTGACTCTGGAAGCTCTGGAATTGCTCACCAGCACAGTGATGAATGTAGTGTACATCCTTGCACAAATCCTCATGCAGAGCAGTGGATTTGTTCTTGAAATTACTCTATATGAGAGCAGGAATGCATACCATTTCCTTTGCAAGGCAGTAAGAGGTGATAAAAACATCTATGTATTGTCACAGTGTATTTTCCTGATTTAAGTAGATATTTTTATCCTTTTTTTCTCCCCCCGCTGTGGTAGCTGCTGACGTCATGTTTATGTCTAGGGCAGGGGCTATCAGAGCAGCAACAGGGAGTGGTGCTGGTCACAGGGAGGGAGTTCTGCCTCTCTCCACAAAGCTGCTGACTTGAAGCATATTTTTAAGGTTGTGTAGAGGAAATTTGCAGGCTGTGGAGCACAGCTGTGAGTAGCAATGATCCCAGTGCTGGTCCAGCCTCACTAAGGTGTGGTTCCAGTGAAATGCTTCAGCCTACATCTGACCCTAGGCATGCAAATAAAACCAGCAAAAAAAGAAAAAAGTCAATAGAACTGGACCAGTGAATCAAGTTAAGAGTGTGCACTTATAGGATTTGTTAGGACAGAGTATACACAGCCCCACTGAGTCCAGTCTCCTAGCAGTCTTGCAGACCCTGGTCCCAGAGAGGAGCTGGAACCAAGGAGATAAGCAAGAGCATGTCCAGCCTCGGACCTCCGGTGAAAGTGCAACCAAGCCATTTCTGTTTCAGATTTGTATTAATTCCTTTTTCTTTTTCTTTCCCATTTTAACACTCATTTATCTCTCCTGTCTCTTTCCTGCATTAGCAAAACCCCATTTCTGCTTCTCCTGTTCCTAGTGGCACCAACAGCCCAGCACCTAAAAAGAGTTCAGGGAATGTGGATTATCTGGCCCTGGACTTCCAGCCAAGCTCACCAGGACCACACAGAAAGGTACATGAGATTTCTAAACCTCTATTAAAAATAACAATGTGGTTTATTTTTGGAGTTTTTTATCCACATTGACGTTTTATCCATATTGAGTGTTAATTTATCTGAAGATCTGCTATATTTATTCTAGGTCAGGATGAGTTTTTGTTGAAGGTCTTGCTGGAAGCATAACCAAAAGCATTTGAGGGGGTTTCATGGATAATGATGAACACAGAAATAAAAATACAGATTATAGATTATGTGTCAGGCCTTATTCAAAAGCTATCAGAGGACATAACAAGAAGTATCAGAATATTTTTTTTCTCTTCTAGAGCTTCACAATAGCAGTATTTCAAACCCTGGCTCAGGTTTTCCATGTGAGCTACTTCAAGGAAGTCATTTAGAAAATGCTGAGAATCTGTCTTTTGCAGATCAGGTGCTTTTAAAGGGCTCCAGTTGATTTAGAGAAAACTAGCTTTCCAAAAGCGAAGTTCCTGTTTAAAAGCCAGATTCTGTTGAGCTTAATCAAGCCATTGCCCTGTGAGAAAGAGCTGTTTGGAATGGGTCGGTCAGGAATGGAATGCATCTGCCAAATATGCAAACATGGAAGAGGATCCTCCTACAGACACAGCTGTTAGTGACTTTTCATTAGGTTCAAACATGGGGGAAACATGGCCTTAAAACAACTTACAGAAAACAGGGCAAGAAAGAACCTCAGGGGATCTCAATGTCCTAGGCAAACCATCCTTCCATAGATGAGAGACAAGACTCAGACAATTGAGATGTCACAGCCTTCCCAGCAAAGCCCATGCTAGGAGGAAGAAGACACCCATGAGTGGAATGGGCTAGGGGGCACCCAAGGCAGGTCCTGCTAGGTCCCTAGCCAGCCCTAAACACATGGTGGGGAGGAAGAAGACAGGCTGATGTGTGCACGAGCAAAGAAGCTCTTGAGCAAGTTGGAAGCGCAAGGACAAGGCAGTTTTAAACCTTTATGAGAACTACCTGTGAGTTGGACTCAACTTTTTCAAACACCACCTCATTCCCTAGGCAACCTGCCCCCAATGCTGACCCCTTTTACCCCAAATGGGTTAGCCCTTTGTATTATTTAACAACAGTCCCTTGATTGTTCCTTTTGGCCTGGCAGTATTTCTGCAGGTATTGCCATTTTAAATAATAACCCGCCGTGGAAAGATGGGTTTAGCCTACTTCAAAATGTCAGCTTGCTTCAATTCAGCTGCTGGATCCTCTGAAGTACGTGTAGAGAAAGACAAAATTGCAGGCTCAAGAAACTAAGTCAAAAGAGAAAAAAAAAGAAATCTCATTGCCCAGCAGGTCTCCTATGTGAACCTGCAGATATATGTATTTCTTTGGAAATGAAAATGATTTAGTACTGTAACTCTGTAGAGTTACAATACGGCTGTGGGGAAGAAGGCAGAGGCCCAGGGTGACCAGCAAGGTAGAGAGGGAGCTAGATGAATGACCAGTCCATCATGATTGTGTTTCTCCTGCTCACAGCCCTCCACCTCATCGGTCGCCTCGGATGAGAAGGTGGATTATGTACAAGTGGACAAGGAGAAGACGCAGGCCCTGCAGAGCACCATGCAGGAGTGGACTGATGTGCGGCAGTCCTCGGAGCCCGCCAAGAACACCAAGCAGTAGCATCCCACGATGAACATCTAGACAGGCAAACGTCCAAGAGGTTTTCCCAGTCTCGGTTGCTGGTGCCACTTGGGCTGGGTTCTAAGACTGTTGCCTGCAGAGGGGAGGGGGGATTCTTTTCTTCCTTTTATTTCTTTTTTTTTTTTTTTTAATTCTTTTAAGACAAAATGAAACTTAATTTCAGGGGAAGACTTGGCAGATACTGTTTGCCAGTGATAAAGAGCAACTATATTTGGTGGCTAGATTTGTGATTTAGTTGCTGGTTTCACTGTCCAGGAACTTTATCTTAGCAATATCAGGTTTCATCCTGAACATCTTCTGCTTACAGCTGTTAAAGCCACCTTGTACGTGCTAACACTGCATCATCTCTCCCCGTCTTCTTCCACACTGTACCCCCAAACCATGCCGTGCAGATTTGGCAGCTTCTCTCATAAGACATCTGTTCCCCAGCTCAGATTCCCTTGTTCCCTCCATATGGTTGCCTTCTTCTCTGCCCCCTCCCACCCTATCCCAAAACTGAGCAAGGACCATTCTTACATGCCTTTATTTACCTTGTCACATTTCTTGTAAATAATGATGTGTTCAAAATGTTTGTGAGCTATTCTTCTCCTGGTGGGATGGTCCCCTGTTGTCTATGGTTGTGGTTGTTAACTGTCAGGAGTTCAAAGTGTCCCAAACCCACCAGCCGAGCTGGCTCTGAAGCCCAGAACTCGTCTCCCTACCGTATGTGTGCAAACACGTCTGCACATGCTCACATACACTCACACACACATGCATGCTCGTATGAAACAGCCAGACTTGTTGGGGTGTCTTCTTCCACTGATGCTTTGCAAGATCTCTCAAAAACAACACACTGGAGAGACCAGCTTCTGACTGCAGAAGTTCTGATCACTTTCTCTTTGAGGGCAATTGCCCATGAATCTGGCCCTAAGAACTAAATTCTGTCTTCCATGGCAGCAAGAGAAGCCCACAGAGGGAGAGCCCTGCATGTGCTGCCATCACGAGAAGCTCTGCAGATGTCTACTAGGGGCAAAAAGAAGCTCTGGAGATCATTCTGTATTGTGACGGGTATGAGGATGAAGGAGAAAAAGGGGATGTGAAGTTGTTTGAGAGGACACAGAGAAGGCAGATACTGTGCTGGAGGTCAGACTTGGGAAAGGGAATCGATGGGGTGTTTCTTGGAGGAATGGAGTGGAGATGTTGATCGGTGGTGAGGCCTTAGGCTTGGGAAGAGGCTGTAGAGGAGAGTCAAGACAGAGTGGGCATTGGAGTGTTTTCATGTAAGCTTTAATGTTGCACTAGGGGTGGTTTGTGCTGGGCACCATTGGGCTGAACTGGGTATTTTCTCCCCGGTTTTAATTGCAACTCTGTTGTTTCTTCAACATAGTTAGGCAACTGGCTGATGTTGACAACCCTGGACTCCAACTAATGATGGGAGCCTGCTGCTCCCCCTCCCAACTTGCTTGACATATCCAGGCTCTGGGATCACTCCGGAGCAGCTGCCAGGCTTGGAGAGTTGAGAAGGAAGAGACAGCTTATTGCAGAGATAATAATTCATGATTTCATAAAAACAGGAAGGACTAATGATTGTCATGTAGCAGCATGATTGCCAGACTCTGAGCAGGGACATGGATAAACAGGCTGACCACGATCTGAGAGCCAAACGAGAGACATTAGTAAGATTAGGTAATAATATTTCCTAAGTAGCTTGGACCAGCTATTCTTTCCTCAGGCTAAACCCCTCCCAGCACACTAGCTGGATGCTTCACCAACACCAGCAAGAGAAAACAATCATTAATGTTGATGCAGGCATTAACACATCTCTGTAGCATTGGCCTGAATTTGGAAAGAGCCAGATATGACAAGCCACAAGATCCTAGGAAACCATTCCCTGTAGAGCTGGATGCTGCCTTGCAAACTGAATCTCAGACTGCCAGCACCAGTTCAGATCTTCTTCTCCCTTACCATGAAAGGGGCGAAATTTGTAGAAAAGCTCTGACGACCTTTTAATACATTGCAGTGTTGGCCTTTTCAGGAATAATAAAGCAAATATTGTAATACTCGTGATAAAAATAAGAGTTATCTAGGGAAATAAAATAAAAATAAGGGCTAAGATTTAGCATATGCTTTCTGAAGGTCAGAGGGTGTGTTATAGCTTTCAAGGGCCTTTGCCTCACATTGAGGGCTTGCACGCTTGTATAGTGAGATAATAAAATGAAGAACAGAGTGCAGTACTTTGTATTTCTATAGCCCTTTTCATCACCACCTCTCAGGGGAGACTAAACATTGGGCCCAATCCAGATCCCACTGAAGTCACCATAAAGCATCCCATGAGATCCTGTGAGCTCATTAAAAAGACACGGACAGACCATCTGGTCTTGGCATCACACAAGTGCCTGAAAAATGGGGAGAATAAGCAAAAAGAAAAGCTGAGACCACCGACCTGTTTTACATCCACCTAACTGTGGGCATTAGGCAATGCAACACCACCAATAAAAGCTGACAAGTGCCTGCTGAAAAGCAAATTTAACTTCATTAGGAAGCCAATTTTGCTATTCAATCCTCCAAACTGTGATAAGGAACACAAAGGACGAGGGGAAAGGAGCTGCAGTGTACGCTCACTGACCTATACTAGTGAATGTATTTGCTCACCTCATATTACACTGAAATACAACCAGATCTTCTCTCCAGTTCTCTGGAGATCTTCCAAACCCACCTGGATGTGACCCCGTGCCACATGTTCTGGGTGTCCTTGCTTGAGGAGAGGCTAGATGATCTCTTAGAGGTCCTTTCCAATCTCAGCCATTCTGTGTGATGTGGACTGCAGCAGCAATTTTAGGGATAGCACCCTATGCTGCTGTTTGGGTCTTGGTAAGAAATAATTATTCTTGGTAAACTTATTCTTATATTCATGGACAATTATTCTAGAGAGTAAACTGAGCCTAGCTCCAGGCAAAGATGTCATGCACCAGACCTAAAGCCTGGAGAAATCAAAGGACACAAGGCATGGGATATTTCTTTTCCTGAAAACTTGCAATGATTTCCGTGGAAAACTGTCCAAATGGCAGAATTGCTTTCATGAGCTTCACCAATAACTGGTCCTTTGCATTTAGCTCCCCAAAGGAACCCTAAAATAGCTACTTTGCAACCGCTGATTGCAGTGAGGTCTATTTTCCCCTTTACCTTGGTCAGAAACATGCCTTTTGCTCTGTTTTTTCCTGTCAAGCACCAAATATGTTGCCTCTACATCCTAAGTAGTAACTGTGCTCTCTGCACTTCACTGCCTCATCCCTCTGGACCTAACTCTGCCAGCCCTTCCTGAGCTCGAAAGCAGTCAAGTAATCAATGGCTGTAGTAGAAATAGTCATTCCTGCTGGTTGCTGAGCTCATTACACCAGTCCCCAGTGATCAATGTTTGTGAAGTATTTAGCATTAAACCATATTGAAAAGCAGCTGGTTTAATTACACGGACTGCCAAGAACTTTGTCCTGAAGGCATTAAGTTTATCACATCCATTCTATACTTGGATGCTCAAGTAAGACTGACTCTTTTGTTAGAAATAGGTATTTTAGGAAGCTGAGAACATTGCGAGCGATTCATCTGAACTGCAACCAAAAAGTCTGGCTTGAGTCCGTATGTCAAAGCCTTTCCTTCAGCTGGACTGTCCTATTTACAACAAGGGATGTGTGTGTGTGTGTGTGTGTGTGCATGGACAAAGGTTGAATGTCTGACAAGCATCCTGACCTTTGCATTTACTCCTACAAAGTATGAGGGACAAGGCACAAAGCTCTTCCCTCTTCCAAGGCCGGTCGTTTTAAAGGCAGTTTGTTTCCAAAAGTGTGTCCCATTTTGTGGGTGACTATTGCTCCCAGCTAGTCTGGCTCTTGAAATATATGAGCTGCCTTGTAATCAATTTGTTCAGAACTGCCGTTCTAGTGTTTGGTGGGAAATAAATTTCCTGCTATAAATGCCAGACTTAGACTGAAGTAGGAGAAATAAAAGCTGTGTCAGAGTGGACTGTGCATGGGCAAAGCTGAGTGTCAGACTCAAAGTCCAAGCCAAATCTGGAGCCAGCATCAAAAGGTGCCCAAGTCTTGGGACTGCAGGGGACTAATCAGGATGGATTTAGGACACAGAGCTACCAACATCTGTAGAGGGTCATATCCAGGAGCATAAGACCTGGAGGAAATAAAGTAGAGATGTTTGCTGGTAAGATTTGAGTCTTGGTCTTCACACTGTTGATCCTTGGCATGAGTTACAAGTGAGTAAAATGAAGGTTTGTGGATTGTGGAGAGGAGCTTTTGGTCTTGTTAAGGACCTGTGATGCCTCAAGGGGAGCACTCGGTCCAATCCTAGGTCTTATCCACAGAGAGGCAGCTTCTGATGGCCCTGCATGGCTGACCCACATGGGTAGCCTTGCACCCCAAGCCATGACATTCCAGCTGTCAGGGAGCTCGAGGACGTGTGCCCCAGCTTGCAGCTGTGCAGGAGAAGCCCTCAGACAAAAGCGTTGGGGACCCAAAGCCTGGGCAAAGAGCATGGTCAGATCAGTGCAAGAGGGGATTTGACCTAGCACAGGGTGCCCAGAGAGGTTGTTTCACCTTCACACTTGGAGGTTTGCAAGGCCCAGCTGGATCAAGTCCTGAGCAATGGTATTGGATTCCACTGCTGATCCTGCAGGAGCTCCCAAGGTCCTCCTAATGTCCTGTTAGCAACCTAAACAAGGCCAGGACCTCTTCTCCAGCTACAATTCCCATCTCTAAGGCTAAATCTGTTTTGCTTCTTTGGACAGCTGCTGAGATACGCAGATAAGTTCATACTGATAGGAGAAGAACTAACTGCAGGACTGAAGCTTTTTCACCTGGGTAGTTCTGCCAGGCTGAGTATTATAAGCAGGTCTCTTTAGGAAATGAGAGGCCAGGGTTGTGCCAGTATCTCATGTGGCTTTGGTAGAAGGAAGTTCTAGTAGCTTCTGGGTCCTGACTGATCTTTCTGGCCTCATAGAGGAGTAAGAGGATAGTTTCCTGAAGTCACACACTATTGTTTCAGTGTTTCCTTAGCTTGTGATGTTGCTATTCCATTTCAAAGCTGCACCTCGCATCACATTGTAGAGATGGTTTCTAGATAAGCCCCAGTGCCTTGGAGGTGTGTCTGTGGAGATGCTCCATTCATAATGAGAAGGGTAAAGGGCAGAACCTAACCCTGTCCCCAGATGGGGCGTGGGACCTAGGGAAACACTTGGCCATCAGAGTCATCACTGTTGTGTGAATAAACAAGCGATTCACTCTGGTCAGTACTGGTTCCTTAAGAGATGCCAAGTGTATGCCAAGACTTAGTGTTTTCTTTCAGAGCTCCCAGGGCAGATCAGAGCCCTGGAATGCCCAGAAAGTGCTAACCTTTTCTCATTCATGCATTGATCTCCTGACTGTTAATGAGGCTCATGCAGAGATCTATACCTTTAGGTAATGATTTCTTTCTTGAACAGGAGCAATTCATCGCTCTGTAAGATCATCCTTTGTTTCTCTTCCATGTAGTTACGATTTTATCTCCTTGTTCACAGCTCCTGTCTTTCTTACTAATAGGGTTGCTACTTCAGAAGCTAGTGGCTTCTTTTGAGAAAATTTGATATGTATCAAGGTGTCATGAGATACAGCTCTAGCTCTGCTGGCCCATGGCCAGATTGTGCCCTGCATGCACCAAGTCCAGATTTCAATGCTAGCCACGAATTTGCAGATCAGAAACTGGGCAGTGTGGCTCCATCTCTTGAGCTAAAAGAGCTTCTCTGTGGACTTGCTTCACATTGGAGGGCTCTTCATTTTCCATGTGACTCAGTTCTAAGAAATGAGGGGAGCATCTCCACACCCATGGATGACTACATGTGAGAGGTCAGCCCCAAGATCAGGAGACAGGAAAAAGTTGTTTTTATTGTACTTCTCTGGGTGACACCATAGCATATCTTTGAAAGGGAAAGAGTTCCTTTGAGCTCTTGGTATCATCCCACTTTCTCTCCAGTTTGTAAAATGAATATTTTTAGTACTTGTTTCCCTTTCTCACAAACGTGTTGTGAGGCTTAATTAGTCAACATCTAATGATGGAAAGAGCTAGTTGGAGTCTGCACACTGCAGCAAAGCAGCTTGTGGTGATGACACTACAACATTTTCAGGCCCTGCATCACAAAGGGCAAAAAAAAAACTATTTTACACAACACATTAAAAACCCATCCATGATTGCCAAGGGGGAAATATTTTCTCTTGAGTGAGACGGTGGGGAGAAAAAAACCTTTTGCACGGTTTTGACATTCTACTGCCATATGATGCCCAAAAATACAATAGCTCTTTCAAGAGCCTTTCTGAAGTTCTGGCTGAAGCCTGCCCAAAGCCTGGAAAGGGAGTAGGACCCTGGACTCCAAGGTGAGTCTGCCAGTGAGTCCCATAGGGTTAGGACCAAACCTTTAGAGTAGGACGTCCCCGTCAACCCAGTCCTTGGGGAAGTCAAACGATCCCCTTCTTTGACTTCAGTGATCGTTGCGTGGGAATGACCCCATCCACTTAGGGTAGCTTTATCTGTTTGTTTCTTCAGCTGCTGCGAGGGGAGCCGGAGCCCTGCCTTTGAAGTCGTCGCACTGGCAGCCTATCGCAGTGGTATTTTGTGTGTTTTGAAACCTATGACTGTTCTTAAACACAAGTTTTGGGTTTTTTTTTTCATTTGTAGAGGAAGGACAAGAGTAATCTGTGGCAAACTGTACAGTACGTGTCTTCTTGTGGTGTCACTGAATGGTTATTAAGTTTTCAAATCACTGTGGACAGCTAATCACTTAAGTTATTAATTTATTCTTTTGGGGGTTTGTTGTTTGTTTTTTGTTTTTTTTTTAAGTAATTTGAAACAATTATTTATCCTGTAAATCAGTCTTGAGTGAAACCTAGATAATACTTTTTTTGCTGTTAATAAACATGGTACCTGCCTGACGTGAAGGTGATCTCGTTTTTAAGTACTGTATATGCAGCAGAAAAGCAATGGGAAAATAAAAGGATAATAATAATAAAAAAAGACCTCTCTCACTGCTGACTCCAAAGATTGATTCGGGGGGAGAAAAGGGGTAATAATTTCTGGCCAGCACTTCCCATGCCCAGTATTTTCCTTTTTGTGTGTGTGTGCTTTTCTTTTCAATGTGCTTTTCTTTTCAATCCATCCCTCCTTAAATGACCTCAGAACAAATCCCACTATGTGGGTGAAGATACAATGGCCACGGACACCAGGTAAACCCTTTCTCTAATCCAACCAGATCCTTCTACCCAGAAGAGTGAGGCAAGGATGAGCTGGTGGCAACATTTACCAGAGCACAGTTTTCTTTTGGTGCTGGATGCACTTTGAACATGTTGCCACAGTATAATTATCTTGCATGTACTTCTGCAGCTCAGAACCAGCATGAGAACCCACACAGCCCATTACAGTGGTGCTGGAAGTCTCTAAGAAGCCAGGAAGATTTCTTGGCCCCTGGAGCATAACAGAGGAAAGAAGGTGCATTGGGAATGTCAGCTATTGCAAGCAAAAAGAGTGGATGTCTCTTTTTGCCCAACAGGAGAAGGGGGAATGAACCCAGAGTTTGTCCTGCATAGTCTCAGCCCTTGGCACCTCCCAGTGTCACATCTAGGGTGATGGAGCGGGGGCAAAATGATAGACCAAGCCTAACCCTAAAATCTTTGCAGACTGACTTCTTAAAGACTGTTTTTCCAAACTTTTTGAAATTGCCTCTGCTTTCAAAGGAGGGATTTCCCGGTGTTTGTTTACTGTGGATCTGGATCCCATGGGGAGCTGGCAGGGCTCATTCCTAAGAGGCAATGCAGATGCAACCACCCTATTTGAGAGGCTTCATGGTATAAGCATGGATGTTCCATGCTAGTTAGCCCCAGTGCCAGCAAATGGTCGGGATATGTTTGATTCCCAGCTGTAGACGATGCCAGCGTAGCAGCTGAGCCTAATTTAACCAAATAAAAGCATGAGGGGATGTTAGAAGCATCAAAGTAGTAGTGAGAGAAATAGGCTATTCATACAAGAAGAGCTGATCACTGAAGTAATGT
>VZSG01000137.1:0-51606 GCA_013398315.1 Nothoprocta pentlandii | reverse complement strand
GAGACATCATTATATACCAGTTCAATACCAAAACGCAGTTTTAATGTACAGTTTCTATTCTCCAAGATAGTTTCACTCATTGGGTTTAATTCGGGTTAAGTTACATATAAACAGGTGCTTGGTACCATCTGAAGTGTTGCAGAGCACCACAGGCCCACACACATCTGCACACAGCTGGCACACATGGCACAGAGCCTGAAGGAGCCTCTTTCCTTTTGGGAACAGCAGCTGCAGACCAGGCGGGACACCCCCAGGCACATCAAATGGCTCTGCAAGTCTCTGCTAAGGCATCTAATCAAGCCCCTAGTGTCTCCATCCTCAGCCTTTAGAACTTCTCACCCCCTTCACATGGATGGAGAGAGTCCATGTGGAAGGTGTGGATTTTGGAATCAGGGGGGTTTGTGTGCTAATGATTCCACATCTAGGAGGATCACGGGGATGCTGGAGATATGATCTAGGTAGGAGAAAGGCTAAAGCAACATTTGAAGCAGGAGGCTCCGTGATTGCTCATTGAAAGACAGGCAACTGGCTTCTCTTTGAACTTGGCACAGCTGTTCCCCCTCGCTTTTGCAGTAGAGAGAGACATTTTCAAGCTGAATTGATTTCCTGTGCTTATCTACTGGACAGCATAAGCAGGATTTTATTAAGGATTCTGGGACTAGTCTCGCCACCTATCAGCCCCAGGCACTCAATTCTCCATTCTTTGAACTCCTCTGAGTCTCAGCTGCTATTCCTGGCTCCACCACTCTTTCTAAATACCAGTTCTTTGGGTGAAACGTCATTCACTCCAGCATCCAGGGTTAATATAATATATCTGATGTGTAAAAAAAGAACATGTGTCAGACAGGGCTCAGAAATGCTCTAAGTATCAGCAATATTAGTCTTCAAACACCTTCCGCTGTCCTTGCTGAAGATAACCCGGGGGTGCCATGGGATGAGAACAGCCACCTGTGCTTTGGTTATCATTAAATATTGCACAGGATAGCACAGAGGTGCTCACAGAGGGGAGACTTTTGCCTCAAAACAGTCACCCTTGGTGAGCATGGAGCTATGAAATCACGGTGCCTACCACATACCTGTCCAGCAAGTATTTGAGATACTCGGAGCAATCCTGCTGAGCACCAGGAGTAAACCAAGGAGGCCAAGAGGCAGAGAGGAAACTTTCAGGTGAGATGGCAGGTCGCTGGTGGAAAAAGAGAAAGAGAAGAGCGGCATTCAAGTTGGGGTCCAGGTGCCCATTTGACATGGGGGGATGGAGATGGAGGAAGGAGGCACTTCACCTTCTTATGTCTCAGGCTTCCCCTTAAGCAAAAGCAGGACTGCAACTGGAAGGATAAATTTCCCCCTTCTCACTTCTGCTGAACATCCTTTGGCTCCATTATTACAAGAACAAGAACTTCTGCTCACCCACTCTTACCAGGAAATGATTTTATATATACTTCTCTAAAATTTCCTCGTGTTTATTTTTTCCTTCAGCTCTTAAATGGTTTGTTTTCCTGGCCCACAGACTTCTACTTAATTCAGCTTGAATTTAATTTAATGCTCCATTTAATTTGATCAGGATATCTCTCACTAAATCCTTCTATAGAAAAACACAACAAAACAAAAATCTACTAAATTTCCACCCATCATTCTGATCACTGCAGGCAGGTAATCTGCATTACCAGATAATGTAATCGCTGCCCTTAGGAAGCTGACATCTAATTAACACGGAAAAAGAAACATCTTTGGCAAAGAAGTGACTTAAAAACAGCCCAAAGAAGAAAAATATCTGGAATCGTATTAGGAAACTACTAGGATATTAGGAAAAAAATACAACTGATAGAATCCATAATAGTATTTTAAACCCATGGCTAGACAGCCAGTAAGTGGACACATGAGGAATAAATAGGATATGTTATAGGTTTTCTCTTTTTTATTCCAAAGCCACCTGAAATGAAATATTACCACATTGCAACAAGCCAGTGCGATCAGTCAAGGCTTAGAGAACAGAGGAACTGGGCACAATGGTTTCACTACAAGGAAACATTTGCTGTTCAGTGACTTTCAATATCAAGTCTCTTTAGGGACAGAAAAATACGTTTTCAAAACAGGGACTAAATATGACCATACTTCATCTCCATAAGGCTACAGCTTTGTCCCAGAGCTCTGACATGCAAAACGTAGCTGTTTACTATAGTGTATTATGGACGTTGCACATACCAGCTAAATGCTCATTCATAATTAATTTGATTACGGGTTATAGAGTCCTTTAAGAAGAAGACTCAAAGCGTTTGTTATCTAAAGGGTTTTTTGTTTGTTTGTCTTCCTTTTAACAAAACCACTTTTAAGGCAAATCCCATCAGTCCCACATAATTTGCTCCCACTTTGCTGTGAAGCATGGGGTCAGCTAAGCTGATCCAATCTTCTCCCTTGCTACACAGCAAGAAACAGAAACCTTTACACCAACAGGGCTTTCAGCCTGCCATGTGCGTAAACTATTAACAAATGGATTTTGTTGTTGAAATTATTAGTTATTACAGCATTCAAACCATGGAATGTCACAAGTGGAAAGCATGCAGCCTGGTGTGAATGCAGCTCACTTTCATGGGTGATAAGAGTTCGGGACTTACTTGCCTTCCCCACCCCCAAAATCTGCCTTTTTCATATAAACAAAATTCGTCCCTTTATAAAATTCCACCAAGATCCACAGCTCCTTATCAGCACGTTTGGGTAGGCAGGAAGTGACTTGGAGACGAGCCTTTCCGCAGCCGACAGTCCAAACAAATAACTAGAACATGAAATAATTACCTGACTGTGCTCCAAAAACGCAAAGAGCCACTGGAGCTTTGTCATCAGGGGCTGGGAGGTGCCCTCTGCTAAATTCAACACCGAATGTCTGAAGCTGTAAAACAAAACAAGGGATGCAAAACAAGACAGAAAGTCAGTCTAGGGAGAGCCCCATCAAAGTGGCAAACACCCCAAGAGCAGTTATGAGTGGGAATGAGGGAGCGGAAACTCACTCTGAAGCCATGAAAAGGGACTGTATGATGCTGTTCATGTAGCAGGTGTTTCCCAAGTTAATTAACCCAATCTTTCCTGTCTCAGATTTGGAAGCCAGGCGTGGGTAGAAGCAAGCCAGCTCATTCTTCTGGGAGGTCCAAGCGTTCTGTCCCAAGAGATGCTTAATCCGGTCTTCATTTGGAATCGGAAGAGCCTTAAGAGAGAGATCTGTGTCACAAATTGGTACCTATTGATACAAAAATATCTGCCCAAAATGGCAAAATTCCTCTGCAAGAGATGTTCATGGCAAAACTCATTTCCCGTGCTCTTCACATGCACATGCATCTATGATATGAACTAATATGCAATCAAAATTAGAGCTAAAACCCACATATGTGACTGAGACTTCTGCAGGTCCACTGTAAGTCTCCCTGCCCAAAATGCAGCCAACTTGCCTATAAGGGGCTCAAACTGAAGAGTTTCAAACCCTTTCTTCTGTCAGAGGTGAGAGACTCAGTTATGACATCCCACCAGTGAGACTGTCCCTCTGTGCTAAACAGCAGTCTAACATGCCACATCTATATATAATACATAGCTTGGAAAAGTAGCCAAAAAGTGCTTAGCTTACTTTAACTGCTTCTAGGACTGGTTCATAGAGATCTGGAAATCCTGAGAAGCGGAAGAACATACAGTGGATGAGCTCAGCGAGCTGCTCCAGGGAGCTGGTGGCAGAGTTGGAGTCCTCCTTCTTCAGAGAGGCCACCAGCCTGGGAATGTGAGGGAGCAGCTGGAGAAAGAAAGTTCACTCGGTCACATACAGCTCCAAATTGCTCACAGAGCTGTAACACACACGCAAGCAAATGCAATTCACCCCCAGGCAGGAAGGGTAGTGCAGGAGTTCACTTTAGACCCATGCAGGACTTCATCTTTTATTCATTGAACTCAACTCAGCAAATCTCCCGTTGACTTTAGAA
The DNA here is from genome assembly GCA_013398315.1 of Nothoprocta pentlandii. Classification (NCBI taxonomy): domain Eukaryota; kingdom Metazoa; phylum Chordata; class Aves; order Tinamiformes; family Tinamidae; genus Nothoprocta; species Nothoprocta pentlandii. Next base: position 47,650 of record VZSG01000137.1, on the reverse strand, counting down.
GAGCAAATTTGGGGTTGTAGGCATCAGAGCACTTCATGTTGCATAAAACATGCAGGTTTTGTGCTTGTTCTTTGCCATGCTGTGATTTCATTCTTCCTATAAATTAATCTCTGCTAAAACACACTCATGCTCTGGAAAGCAGTGCTATATGCTAAGTACCAAGTGAAGTGATTCACACCCCCAACGCAGGTAAATTAACCTATAAGTAATGCTTTCCCTATCTTGAGTAATGTGATCTGCTACATTTTGTTTTGTACTACATAAACAAAATTGTAGTTGGCATGGTCAGATGGATGGTGACAGGCATATAAATAGTACATTTATTATTTTAAGTGTCGCCCTTAATCTAGATTTTTTTAAAATGAACCAACCCGCCCAAATGCAAAGATAACTTGCTCTCGGGCCCCCTCTGCTGACCTTGTAGTAGCAGTGAATTAATAAAGTATTCCAAATCTTGCATATGTGCTAAAGCTGAGTGAAAGGTGACCTTGGGCATTCACGCAACATTTTTCATATTTATATTTTATATTTTATGTTATTATGCAAGTCTGGAATAGAATACCAAATACCAGAATCTCTCCAGCCATTTCCTGGTCCTTTCTCCCCTATTTTCTTTCTCTCTCTCTCTCTTTTTCTCCCTTCAAAATATTGCTATTTAACTATATCCTTCCCAAGTGAAAAGTTTTGTTGGGGCATATGAATCTCAGTATCATTTCAGAAAATCAGCACTGTGCTATATTGTGATAGGAGCGGTTCTCAGAACTCTTCCAAGTGCCAGTGCAAACACAAAGAGATAAGAAGCAAGACAGGGCTGTGCTCTGTTTTTCCAGGAAAAAAAAAAAAAAAAAAAAAAAAAAAAAAAAAAAAAAAAAAAAAAAAAAAAAAAAAAAAAAAAAAAAAAAAAAAAAAAGAAAGAAAAGAAAAGAAAGAAGTGTGGGAGGAAATTTGTGCTTGCTAGGCTAGAGATGAAAACTCCAGGCCAAGGGAACCGGATGACTTTTGGAGTGTTCCAAATTTTGGACGCCCAGATGAAGACAATCCCTTGGAACAGCCCTATTTCTAGAAACTGAAGAGTTTCTCAAGAAGTCGGGCTCTTCTAAAGTGTCTCCAGCTGAGGATGAGAAAAATAACATGTTGGCTCTCTTTGAATTTTTCCAGCCTTATCTGTTTATTCTGTGAACTTTAGGTGGGAAAATAAGCCAAATAGAAATCATTTTCCAATGTTTATTTTATTGATTCAGTCACTGAAAGCATGTCTTTCCCTTCAGTCCTGCTTTTCAATACTGGCATTCCAATGAGAGCATCAGAAAGAAGCAGCCACAGTATCAACAGCAAAAAAACATATACTGAGGAAATGAAAAAAAGAAAAATCAAATGCTGTTTCAAATGGCTTGTTTGGGATTTTTGGGGCTTTAACAGCAGGGAATTCATGAATTGGAATTGTTCTGACCCAGTTTCTAAACGTCATTGTTTGATTTTGAGAAATCCTTGGAAAGATACCCATATCCAATTGCTTCAAGAAGTGGTAATGGGTGTCTAAGGATATCGGTAACGCTTTGAAGTTGTATGTGGGATGGGCTGGTGACTCCAAGGTAGAGTCAAGAACTTGCTGGGAAACAGTGAGGCCTTTTTAGGGATATGTTATCTCTTAACACTGAGCCCTCCAAAATGCTGTGAATGCAAAGGCTCACCTAAAGTGCCCAAAGTCAGGATGGCAAAATTCACAAACCTCAGCTGCAAGAATGGCAACAAAAACTTATGGGGCTATATCTTCTTAACCTGAGCATGAAACTACATCCTAAGCCAGCCTGTGTGAGCACAACCCTGCCCCAAGCCACCCCTGTGCACCCTGTCTCCTTGGCCAGATTGTGCAGCTCAGTGGCAAGTCAGACCTTGGCCAAGCCAGGCAAGGCTGATCATCTGGACTTTTCTGCCAGGTTACATTTCATCCAGATTTATTTGATCACATAGTTCCCCACACAGACATACAAATGGCTTGGCACATGGGAGAGTGGTTGAGAGGAGCAAATGATCGAAGACCAGGAAAAAAGGGGAGCTACCTCCTTCATCTGCAGAGCTGGCAAACGCCAGGTTAAAATCACTGCAAAACCACTACAGATGTTTCTGATAAAGCCTCTGGTGTGGCTTGAGAGGCCATGCCCTACATTCATACTAAGTGTGTCCTCGGCTGGCCAGTTCTGAAGCTGAGAAAGGACTTGAAGGCTGTGTGCACTTGCACATCAAAATCACTCTCCCACTGCAGTAAAATGTTGAGCCTGTACGCAGTAAATCTGGACACACCTTGCAAATCAGGAGAGCCAAGTCCCCACTAGCTTTATACTGATTTATCCCAGAGATGAGCCATCAAGCTGATGAGCCTCAAGAGAAATGGGAGGAATTATGAGATAACCAAGAAAAGCTACACTTCTACTCTCCATTTCCATTCTCTTAGCCAGCTCTCAGTACAAGAAGAGCATGGAGGTGCTAAACTGTGTCCAAAGAAAGGCAACAAAGCTGGTGAAGGGGCTGGAGCACAGACCTTATGAAGAGCGGCTGAAGGAGCTGGGCTTACTTAGTCTGGAGAAGAGGAGGCTCAGGGGAGACCTTACCGTTTTCTACAACTACCTGAAAGGAGACTACAGTGAGGCAGGGGTTGACCTCTTTTTCAGAATAACTACAGATAGAACCAGACGAAATGGCCTCAAGTTGTGCCAGGGGAAGTTCAGGTTAGACATTAAGAAGAATTTCTACACGGAAAGAGTAGTCAAACGTTGCAACAGGCTGCCCAGGGAAGTGGTGGAGTCACTGCCCCTGGCAGTGTTCAAGAAACGTGTAGATGAGGCACTTAAGGACATAGTTTAACGAGCACGGTGTCAAAGGGCTTATGGTTGGACTCGATAATCTGGAAGGTCTTTTGCAACCATAATGATTTGATTATTCTGAGGTACCTCAGCTCCTTAGGATCCCTCCCAGCTCACACATTAACCACGGGACAATTACACACAGGGTAACACATTTGCCCGAGTCCTGCATTCAGCCTTACCAAGTGGAACGCTTCATGGGAGTGCTGGAAACTCAGCAGCATGTACTGCAGGACGGACAAAGCCCCCTCACGCACAATGGGGTACAGCAGCTTGGAGAAGACCTAATGGTGGAGAAAAAATAAATAAATCAGAAGGCAGGATGGCAGAGCAACACACACAAGAAGGGCACAGCAGAGAACAGAGGTACTAAATAGTCTCAGTTGGCCCATGGTCATATAAACCACTTCTTCTGGTCTATCTCTATACTTGGATGTTGAAGGAAACAGGAGAACAGCAAGGTCTCCAGAGTTGTCTTCTCTCCTGAATGTGGACTCTGGCCACCCTACACGTACCACATAGAGTATTCTCACTGCTTCAGGCCTGCACCATGTCTAGTACAACAAGGTACTAATCTCGGGACTAGTGGTATAGCCATAACACTGTCGATTCTTAGGCTTTCCACCATGGAAGAGGTCATGCACACATGAAGGAATGTTGTATATTCTAAAAGGTGCCTCTTTTTACTTTTTTAGATTATTTATTTGGATTTTTTTTTCTACAACCTTTCAGGCAAACCGAGAGAAAGCAGAGGAGAAGTAACAATATTTGTCCTATTCTACAGAAAAATGGTGTACGATGCCTACAGCAATGCTCACTAACCCTCCAGATCACGCTTCTGAAAGTTTCCAAGAATCACATACAATGTACCTTTCATGTGGCAGGAAAGATAAATAAAATGCAGAAGACTCTATGCTACTTCTCCCTTGTTTAATAATTTGTTAAAAATATTTCTAAAAGGGATATGGGGAAGCACAAAGACAAATGCAGTTATTCATGGCATTCTGCATTTCTACAGTAACATCTTACAACTTCTACATCTTACAAAAAAGAAAATGGAGGCACAGAGAAACATGTGAAGTGGATCCAAAGCGGCCACCAATATGAATGTTTAGTCTTCTGACTATCAGGTAGTGTCAAGTATTCACCATTAAAATAGCTGATAGCAATGGGAATTTGTTCCACTTCCGTATCATATCTGTGATAGTAAATGCAAAAAACTCAGGGTATTGGCTTAAAAACTGGTCTGTGACTGTGCAGACTGCTACCATGCTCATTGGCTCTGCAAAACAAACCCTAAAAAGCCTCAGCTTGGGCTTTCGACAAAAATCCTCAGGCAACACACACAGGCAAGGAACACACTGACTCCCAGCACCCAAACCCTTCTAGCAGAAATAGCACACGTGGAAAATGGGATTTTCTGGAGGACATAAGTGCTAGCTGCAAAACTGGGGTCACTCCAACATCTTGTATGTAGCGATGCAGCTTTGGCTAATTAGGTCGCTAATTAGCCTAGTGGTCCCTTCAAAACTGCTCAGGACAGCATAATTTTTTCTATTCATGTCAAGTCACATCTTCTCCACCTTTGGTGAGGCAAGGCAGAGGATAACACAGATACAAGGAGGACCCTGTTGTTTGTAGCAGTGTTTAGAAGTGCCCACTGACCTTTTCAATCTTTGAAAGAGTCACTTCGATCAAGATGCTGAACTTTTTGACGGCAGCCAAACCCTTCAGCAGAGCAATGATCCACTTGTCTATGTTCTTTCCCAGGGGCCAGGATATCCAGTCAATCATCCTAAAAGGAAATCCAAACTCTTTAAGTAATAACTTAATGCTTACACTGTGAAAGCCAAACTGTGCTCAGGCAAGGGAATGACCAAGCAAGAGAGAGGCCTCCTCACAAAGAGTTCCAAGTTTTTCAAAGCACAACACTTCCTGAAATAGAATTAACCTGTATTTTGTGACTGATGAGAGGACCTGATCCTAGGTCCTCTTAATGGGTTAATGGAAAACCTTTCCTCTTAATGGGTTAATGGAAAACCTTCTACGGAACTTGACTTAACTTCCCTGAACTTGAGATCGAGTTCATACCACAGCTATACCAATGCACTGCTTTGTGGACCTTCTGGTGTATGTTTCAGAGGAATTTGTGAAAAGAGAACTTCTTTTTAAAGAAATATAAGGTTGATATAATGGGGTGGTGATGGGTGTCTCTTCTAGACCCTAGATTTAGTTACGGATCAAGGTGTCTACATTGGTGCCTTTACAAAACACAATACTGAAATGACCTCTGGATTATCACCGTCAAGGAAATACCACTAGGATATGGATTTTTGTCTTCTCTCTGTGGGAGATAGTTATTCCCCAATATACATTAAAGAAAAAAATACCGATAACCCTGAAAGCAGCCAGATATTTCTGAATTTTCTAGCTAACAAATTTCTTCACCTATATCCACACAAAAAACAAGACATCACAATATTTAATACCTATTTTTGCAAGTAACATTGATTTTACAGAAAGGTCAGCCATTAAAAATAATCTCAGAGTGATGACATGTTGTTTATTTTTAAATTAAGTGTGAAGTTAACCAAAAAACAGGAAGTTAAAAAGGTTTGGGCTTTTTAAGGATCAAACTTTGCTGATCACATCAGCATCTTGACTTGAAGATATCATCTCAGGTTTCTTCTAGTCTCCCATCTCAGTCCAGCTGTCTTTCCCAACCAATTTCCCTTTGTTTATCAATCTGCATCTTGTGCAAAATACACAGAAGCAACTGAGATGAATAATCACAACAGGGAGAAGATTGGGGATAAGCGAAGTCTCCAGAGCATTAAAAATAATAAAAAATAAAATAGAAAAGGCTAGCCAGTAAAGAAAGCTTAAAGGGCAGAATATGTTGGGGCGTGGAGAAATGCCAAAAGTCAAGCCAAGCCAGATAATAAAGCAAATGTCAAAAAAGCTTCTGCAGACATTTGCATCAGAAGAGACTAAGGACAGACGTGCAGTCATTACATGCGCAGGATGTGATGGTGATTAAAGATATGATATGGCCTCTAGATGTGACTTCCAAGCTAAACACATCCTCAGCCTCCGTTTTCAGCAAGAGGAAGGAATTGATCAGGGTGGCAAAGGAGACGGCAGATAATGGGTATGATAATGGAAGCAGAAACAACCACAGCTGATATGAAAACAAAACACAAAGAGCTCGTGCACTGCAGTCAAGTGGAGTCAGCAACCTCCATCCCAGAAAATGCAAGCACTGGGAATGTAAAATTCAACTCTGGTCCATTTTAGTGACTCTGTTAACTTTGGCTTCATGCCATATTCCCGAAGAACAGCACAACAGTTCCTATAATGAAGACAGGCAATGAGGGAATAACTGGAAAGAAGGGATACCATGCCACAGGAGTCTGCAACGGTCTGTGATAAAATAAGGTTTGTCAAGATGCTGGATTTTCTAGTCACAAGACATACAGTATATCCCATCACGCTGGGTTGTAGCAAAGGTCCTGATGTATATTCATGTATGTGGAAGCAGTTAGTTAAAACAGAAAATGTGACTTAGCAGAAGAATGGAAAATTAGGTAAGATTCCGATTCCAGGTGAGAGGAAAATGAGGAAGAAGTCTGAGGCTGCAGGCATGTTACAAGCAATGTTCTTCAGGAGCTAATGGCATTGACAGAAATATTAGGAATGTGTAATTTGTGATGATGCAAAGTTGGGAGGCATCAACTGAGGAGAAAGGCTGTCACAAGGAAGAACTTTGTGACCTTCTGCAGCGGACATACAGGTGAAACATATTCATTCAAAACACATGCAGTGGTGATGGGGAACAAATAATAAACGTGACTGCTACATGGGAAGCAGGGGATCTGATCTGCTTGAAGAAGATGAGCAAAACAACAACGACCACAACTTCCCAGTGTAAGAGCAGCCATGGAGAAGGCAAGAGCCACACTACGGTGCAGTAGGAAAGGCTTCTTTACTACCGAAACAATGACATTTAATGCCATGGTTTAAGGCCAGGATGAACCTCATCTAGAGTGCTGTGTACAAATCTGACTATCCATGTCCCAAAACAGAGAATTGAAGCAGAAGCTGGTGTTGAAAACAACTGTTGAGAACATCAGGGAAATGGAGAAGAACTTCTCTTATAAGACTAATTAAAAGAGTTTAAAATAGTTTGACTTACTTAGCCAAAGGACTGCAGAGAGGAGATGTGGCTGTTCTCTGCATATACACAGAAGAAATAAACACTAGGGAGGGAAAAGACCTAATTCAGCTATTTATGTTGATGTAACATCAAATGACTATAAGATGGCCAGAGATAAATATAGGCTGGCAGTTAGAAGAGGGGTCCTAGCCATTAAAGCCATCAAATCCTGAAGGGGCTACGGAAGAGGACCAGTGAGAGCAAAAGCCCTTTCTGCTTTTAAGGTTGCAATGTTCACATTCATGAAAGGGGTCCAAAATGTCACTGAATGCAAGAGCAGGAGGATGGACTCATCATGCAGAGGCCCTTCTTTACCTGTGTTCTTTTATATAAGCATAAAATATCCCAGGACACAACAAAACAGTAAACTATTGTTTACTGACATTTGTGGATAAATTATAATATTATAATCACATATTATAATAAATTATAATTTATTTTGTATTGTATTATAATAAATTATAATTTGTTTTATAAAAATATATACTTATATATTTTATATATATAATATTATAATAAATTATAATACATGCTGCCTGTATTGCTCCAGCACAAACAGTTAATTTTTATATTCACTTTCCACACTGATAGATCCCCAAGCATTTTGCAAGCCCATTTTCCAAAGGAACCATTGATTTTTGCACGCTCAGCCTTTAAAAGGTCAGGTCCTGTTTTTCAGAGGTAGCAGATGCTCTTTGCATCCACACCTTGTCTCTTTGAAACAGATATTCACCAAAAAGAGAAGAACATCAGCGAGCACTTCTGAAGACCAGGATGCACATAAAGATATAGCTTACGTGACATGCATCCACACCGTGGGTTAGAGAGATACACTCCTTCAGTCTGCACTGTACACTGATACCAGCAGGTGCCAGGCTTGCTTTTATTAGCACTCTTAAAAGCTTGATCAAAAGTTCCACCTTGCTCCAGTTGACTCCTCTGATAAGGCCTCCCAAGCCCAAACTTTGGATTCTAGAGGAAGAGATTTTGGCATGCAATCCTAAAATGAAAGGTCCTGTTTGTCCCTGTGCATTTCTCTTTTATTTGCAGTTTATTGAGCACACATGCAAGAAAAGGTCAATGTTAATGCAGCTTTCTGGGGCATCTGTCTGCTATAAACTCTCCAAAACTTCCGCATTTCTCCCAAGTGAACTTAATTACATTTTGCAGGCTCTGCAGTGACTAATCATTTACTCATCCTTCTGCGTAACAAAGGGTTTTTTACAGGAATGAAGCAATTGATCCTATTTTTAGGCACTGCTGTTCTTAGAGATTTATTGACTGGAGCTCCCAGCCACATCTGATAACTGCATCCCAGAATAAAGGGGAAAAAAATGAAGAAGGTTAAAAACTGAACTGACTGCATAATCCTTTCTCTTGGGCAGCTCTGGATTCTGGGAAAACCATGGCCCTCTCCAGGAAGAGAAGGTATCTTTCCAATACACATAAAATTCCCATAAGTTATTTATGCATATCCATCATGCAACCTTATGTGAGGGAGATAAACTCTGGAGTAGGTAGTGGAGAAAGGAGATTTTCCCAGTGAGAGCAAAGCAGACCCTCTCCCTTGGGTTAAGTACCTGTTAACATCACCCACTTAAACAGGAGACCTTCAAGGACAATACAGGATGAAGATAGTGTTACACCTAGAACACAGAGGAGCTGGAGGACTTGGACAGAGATGTTCATGGAAGACCTGGTGATCCCAAATTGGGCACTGATCTTGGGAGGACTAAGTCTAACATGTTCCATGGTTCGTCTACTACCTCCTCATCATGCCTCGATGTCTCCACTGACTCTGTCAGCACAGAGGGCACAGATACATACTCAATAGCACTTATATCTAGACCAGCACCACCACATAACACCTGACAAAGGTCAAAGTGGGATCATTTAAGCAGTGGGGCATACCTCCTTCTCCACTGAGAAACTCCCAGCAGTTGGAGATGGGCAGGCCAAGGTTTTTAGCTGGGATTAGTCATTTAGGATGATGTCCCTCTGAAGGTAGACAGAGGTTCCACCTGAAACTCTTTAAAGGAAATTTTGTGAGGAAAAGGCCTCAGCAGTTTCGGGGAAACAATAGTTCTTAGGAAAAAAATCAAATGCCTTTAAAGTGTCTTATGTTCGGCAACCTCTAGCACTACTTACTCTAAAAAAAAAAAAACCACAAAATATCATTAATCTAAGGATTTGGAGGAAATTGCCTAGGAACACACTTTTCCCCACACCTCACAAGACAGCACTAGACGAATTTGCTTTTGCTGCATAACTGCAGTACTGGGATAAAACTGTTATGAGAAATTGAAAATTGGGTTGTTTTTCTCCTGACTGAAAAATACCCCTGAGAACCTTCCCAGGATGCTCACTCATACAGTCTCTCCTACCTACTAATTGCTGTCATCATTTGCACATCAGTGATGCTGTCATCGTTGGTTAGGTTTCTTATGACACCATCCATAAGCTCCAGAGGGACAAACTGGACCACGCTGGCCAAGGCATTTGATGGCGCTTCCTGCTCCTCTGTAAGATATGGACAAGAGCCATCAATAAAGACATTAATCGCCAGGGAAACCAGGCACATATGGTCTTTTCTTGGCTCTAAAAGACAAATCATTAATGGAGCAGAACATAAATGATCAGTGCAATGTGGAGTCCACACTCAGCTGTGCTAGGGGGACAATTCCCAGAAACACAGTGTGGCACAGACCAAGGTTGGCTCAGAGCAGACAGGATGTTGCATCAAGTCATGCACAGCCCAAAGGGAGGCAGGGATCGCAGACTCAAGAACATTATTGCCTGAGTTCTCTGCCCAAATTCCCTCCATGTGCTCATTTTATACTGACTACTCTAAATGATCACAAGAAGATGAGGCTGCACATTTGTCTGCCTGGAGTGCACCCAAAGGATGAGGTTCTTAAGAAGAGGGAACTGAATTGCCCATCTCCTCATCGGGTTAGGAAGAGCTTAAGTAAGAGCTCACCTGTCTACAGAGAGTCCAGGCTTTTACAGTGCTGCTACCTCTAAAAATCTTCTGAGACCCTTTATAATAATCAGAAAACCCTAAAAGTTAAATATCCTCTGTCCCCTCCTAAGATATGAGCGCCCTCCAGGGACAGTGGTCATGAAACATAGGGCTTCCTACCCGTAGATGCAGTGAGAAATGTGTCCTTAGCTTTGCACTTAGCTTCTAAGGGTACTTATTAGTTAGGGCTATAGAGTAGGCTGTGAGGCACAACAAAATTAGCCATTAGAGAGTGACTTTTCCAAATGCTTTCAAGCCCCAGGCTAAGCTTACTGCAGATAAGAGGATGCTTTACATTAAGCCCAGTTCATGCAGAAAAGTGCTGAGGACAGAAACTTCTATCCTGCACACATTGCACCAAAGTTAATAATTCCTGCTTACAAACTGTGCAAGGTTTCACAGGGATATTGTCTTCTTAGCCTAAAAACCCTGCACACTTTGAGGACCCTCATTCATTATATTTCAGCAAAGATGGGAATTATTGAAGCTCTGACATGTCAGGACCATATCAATCTGCCTTGCTCCTCAAAGCCGGCATTTACATTTGTGCCTGTTATTTATTTTTTACCTGTTGATGAAATGATAGAGAACAGCTCCTTCAAAGAGGGCAGGATGGCTGAAGTCTGAGTCCTCCAGATCCTCTGCAGCAGACCGCTCACTTTGTTCACCTGCTCCAAAAACTCCATTATGTCCTCTTCCCCTTCGGAGACGCACTGGAACTGCCCGATGCACCGTATCAGCTGCTGACAAAACAAGATCTGGTGTTTGCCCATGGGGATGCACTGAGGATGCTGGGTTAAGAGTTTACTGATTTTAGAGCACTGCTTGGGGCTGGGCCTCTCGCAGACTTTCCGGAGCACTTCGATCTTCAGTAAGTTGAAAATGCTGTTTGCTGATGGGCTTTCCAAGACAAACTGCAGTCCTAACTGGATATAATCTAGCACATAATGACTTCTTTTTCCCAGAGGCCCATAACCTTCCTGGAGGAGACTCAATAGGAAGCGGACATTGAAGAATTCCTCAAACTCTTCTGGATGGTAGTGGCCATAGACCTCCAAAACCTCTTTCCCGATTTCTCTTTTGTACTTGGTGTCCCCAGTAAGAAAAAGCTTGGTTGACAGCTCCAGCATGGACCAGCACTGTTCACTGTCCATGGGCTGCTTTGCTGCCTCAATGACGCGCCTCACAAGCCCTTGCTTCACATTGTTGGGGTATGAAGACATCACCACAGCTTCCAGTATCTTATCCATCTCTGCTCCCAGCTGCTGAAAGAGAGGAAGAGAGTCAGGTTAGTTCAAACAGGCTCTGTTGTGCTTTACAGCCCAGGTATGGTGACTACCTGGGCTTCCCACTTGACCACAAATGGACCACAGAGCTAAGGCAGAGAGAAGGACAGGGAAAAGAGGATAATCTGGGGAGGGCAAGAAGCCTGGCCCCACAGCAAAGCAGAAGTATGAGCTCAAATACAGTCCCATGACCCTCCAAATTTGTTGTCTGGAATGATTTAAGCAATGAGGATTCACTGGGCAATGAATGGGCATAGCTGGAAGGCCAGCCCAGGCTGTCTTGTTTTGGGAAATAAAGGAGATGAAAGTTAAGCCTAATGCATGTGAATCAAATCGGGCTGCTTGCCCTTGGTCAAGAACAAGTCCAACCTGTGCAGCTTAGTAATAAGTACATAGTCTGTAAATCCATACCCAAAATACCCCTGCACATCAGTGGGAGCTACTGCCCTATGCAATCTGAAAAGGGCGAAGATCCTGCAAAATACATGCATTCTGATGCTGTTTAAGAGATGGTTCTTAGACTTAACACAGATTAAACTCAGACTTAACTGACTTAACTTGATGCTCAGGGCCTCTCTAATATACCATGAAAGGCATCAGGTTAAGACAGCTCTTCATAACAAGCGGGCATTCTCCGGAGAGAAGAGTGTATGGATGTAAGGAAATGGAATCATCAGCACTCCAGTGAATTTTTAAGCAAATCCTGGGCAATGCCACGCCCCTTTGGCTCATAATAAGTCCAGTGTCCCCAGAGCGGTGGAGGAGGCCAACCTGAACTTCGCATCGAGATGTTTCAGAAGTACCCTGAAATCATCTCCATCTCTACCAGACTGAGGACCTCAAAAGCTGTGCAGAACAGACCTCTAGAGCTACCAGAACCTTTGACCACATATGTAGCATCTCCCAGAAATAGGTCAGAGGCATTTCTTTGTTCTTGCTTAGAAACTATCCACAATAGGTCAACACTGCACCTTCTTCACCAACTGTCTCCCTTGACCTGTTCTAGTGATGGATTCAGCAGGTCCCTTCATGATATGATTCTGAAGTGTCTCTTCCCAAACTGGCCAAAATCGTCCCTCACACCTCTATTAATGGAAAGCATTGAAAACAAGGAGGGGGCTTATGTTAGGACAGGGGCTAGAAAGGAGAACTGTGTTTAAATGACAGGGGAGAACCGCATCACCTGCCTTTTGAATGGACTCTGGGCGGATGCCAGCAAGTGCTGGGTGAACTAGAGTAGGAGACCGCAATGTTCATGGAGTTCTGATACAGAGACATGACAGAAGAAGCTGCAGAACATCTGAAGGAACGAAGAAAATTCAACACAACACATTGAGAAGATGGAAGGAGCAATGCTGTTAACAGTTGCAAGAATGGAGGGGTGGAAAGTCAGGAAGTCCATTCTGGACTTCAGAGGTCTTAGGTGATGAGCACAGTACTAAAATGAGCACAGAAAGAAAAGCCAAAGAAACAGAGCTGGAAAGATTTCTGAAGCCAATATAAAAATGATAATCCTTGTGTTCTTTTCATGGTGGCATTTTGATGGATGCAGAGAATGTCCTCTGGTGATGCTCAGTTGAGATTACAAACCCCAAACTGAAATGAATACAAGAAAAATACAGAACTTCTTCAGATTAATCACATATTTGTGTATTTTTATCTTGCAAAAAGTATTCAAAACCTTGCATTTGATCCTAAGAATGATCCCTCCCTCAGCTGCAAAGCTTCACCAACTCAAGATGGTGCTCAGCACTTCATAAAATTCAATTCCCACCAGACACAGCCTCCCACAGACCCACAAAGAAGCTCAACAGGGAATTAAGGGACAGACAGTGGCATCAAGGTCTTCTATTGGAATCTACTGGCTCCATTCTCCTCCAGAGGCAAAGATGTTTCCATTATTATCTTCATATGTGGGTAGCAAGACAAAAGCCCCAGGAAGCAGATATGAAATTATAGTCTCTATCTCGGCAATAGGACAGTATTAAGGGGAGCCACGTATTTAAAAGGATCAAAAGCCTAAAAGGGCAGAAATGCTCTGCATAGTGTGCATCTAGACGTGTAGTCTGGACCTCCTGAACCCAGAGAAGTCCTATGTGAACACACAGGATGAGAGCACACCTATGAACAAACATGCTGAGATTTGGAGAGGAAGGATGTCTTATCTCCTCAGTGAGTGATAATTTCATTTAGAAACATACCCCTTCCCCGCTACTATGGAAAGAAATCTTGGGGCATCTATAAATATTCAGCTCTGCCTCCATTTCAGCTCTTTGGCTCCTTCCTTCTCTGGCTCCTGGTCTTGCAAACGGCAGGGATGTGTGTTTGACATTTACACTGAGCAGCCACCACGGCTTGCCTGGGGGGAGTGACGCAGTCTTGGCAGCTCCCCAGGGACCTGCAGCATTAATATGCTACACCATTGCACCGAGAAGGGAGAGGGAGACTGCAGAGCCAGGCCAAGCTCGCCGTTTGTCACTGCTCGAATCCATCAGCGGCCAGAGCTAGAGGAGAAACTGCTGAGGGAAAATAAAAAATAATAAAAAAGGGATTTCCCTAAAACAGCTCATTTATGCCACATTTATAGCCATATGCTGAACTACTGCAAAAGAAATCCATTATAAAGAGTGATAAAATCAGCCATCCATGACTTAGGGTTTCTTAAAACTTATTACAAAGAACAAATATATGAATGCTCATCCAAAACAGGTCCTTTCCATATATAAATACATAGTTAGAGACAGTCACTTGCTGTCTATATTCTAAGGCAACCCATGGGAGTGGGTAAAGGAAAACAAATATCATTTTGATTACCTCGAGCAGGACAGATTCATTCATGACCAAGTTTGTACTGCTATATTGAGGGGAAAAAATAAGCATGAGATATAACTCAAGTATGCTGGGAGACAGCTCAGGAAGAGCAGCATTAGGTGATACTACATGTCATTGCCACATCTAATCTGCACACCCCATGGGAAGAGGCCAAGGGTTGGCAGGTGTGATTGTTTCCAATCCTGCTGACAAAGACATGTATGATCATGATTACCCCTCTGCACCTACGGTTCGCACAGAGGACATCCAAAAGGGACCTCAGAGAATGTTACCCAGGGACTGGTCCATCCTTGGAGCCTGTATCCAGATGAGAAGGCACCTCCTCTAAGGGTAGAGAGCTGCGAACTGCTGGGAAAAATCTCATGCCAAATACGAAGTTCTGTCTCCCAGGGTCTTGGCTATCAACCACACATCACCTCTCCCCATCCTTGCTTCCATCTGGATGAAGAACACACAATACCTGCATGGTCAAAGTTCTGCCGGGCAATGACATCAGTCTACAGCACAGCAGTTCTCCCGGAACTATCTTGGTTTGTCTGTCCCATGCCTATTGATTCCTATGGTCATCTGCTAATGTGCTGGATTTATTTGTCTCCTACAAGCCCCTTCCCTTCAGGATGCTCAAGTTATGACATAGTTAACATTGTTTTTATTGCAAGTAAAGCACAGACAGGATTTCCAGGAGACCAGCCTGGTCCCTTCAATTAGCAACAAATGAGGGAAGGTAAGAAGAGAGAATAAAAGTTCATAGGTAATGTCTTTTCACTAAAAAAAAAGAAAATACATGAGTGACAGAGAGACAGTAAGGGTTAAAACATGGTTTATAGAGCAGATCAGACTTGCAGGACTAGAAATTGGAAGGAATGGTTGTCCTAGTTGTAACTTTAACCATACTGAGCAAGACTGGCAGTGCATTTGAGCCCATGTTCTGTGTTTCTCCTCTCTCCAGTTCCACAAACTGAGCTGCCCTGAGCACCTGATAGACAAATAAGTGACAAAGAGGAGGCAGGCGAAGCCATTCCATCCACCTAACATATGATTATATGATTACATATGGTTAACATTTAAGCCGTTACTTCCCTGGAGCACTCCATGCTCAGCCTGGTACAGAAGCACGGAAAGGCTACACAGGGAGGCTGGTCAAAAAACAGCTACGGATCTTTTAAACCTAACCCCATAAAGCACTGTTGTCCACAGACTATTAATATATACAGTGCTAGGTAGCCTTGCCACACTTCTACAGGAGTCACAGCAACCCAGTGCTGCCCATTCTACAACTGGGCCTTTAACTGCTTTGCATAAATTTTCAATGCAAAGACTCTGCTGAACCTTGAGAGAAAGCTCTCCATGGCTCCTAAAATGCCTTGATCGTTCCTCAAGTTGACTCCAGAAGGGAAGAGGATGGGTCACCCCAGCCTTGCTGTTCAGGGTGCAGCTAGGTCTGGTTCAAGGTAAAACAGAGAAGGACAAGGCTAAAACAAACCTCCCTCAACAGCTGACATAGACAAGTCCCAGTGGAAACTATCTAGTAGAGGGAGACCAGCTTTCTCATGAGCATATTGCCATTAGGACCTTCAAGATAAGCAAGCAGAACAAGCTTGCTGATCTCATGGAAGAGGCTGTATTCTATCTTCTCTGAAGGACTTTGCTGTACAAGGCAGGGTTTTAACTTATACCAATCAACACTTCTCTAAGTACCAAGTTGTTGGCAGGAGGGGATAAAGAAGCCCAGGTTTGCACTGTGAATGAGGGCACCCACCCTGCTGCTGCTCCAGAAAAGACCAGACAAAGAGAGGATGGAAGATGACAGCTCCCTGACAGGACATGGAGAGCAAAGGATAGAGCAGGAATGGCTAGAAGAGATAAACAAGAAAACAGCAGGGAGGATGCACCAACCAAGAGGCTATGGAACCCAGGCAGGAAAAGGGCACTGATGCCTATTGATCCAGTCCAGACAAAATAGTTCAAAAAAAAAGCAGCTTTTCTGGCCAGGAGACCACCTAGTCAACTCGATAGTTCTTCCATTTACCAGCTTAGGGAACACCACTCCAGTTCTCAATGGCTTAACTGAACAGACTGTGCAGAAGTCAAGGAAACGCTAAAAGGGATGCATGTATGATGCATGTATAATACACATTACAATTTTAAAATATCAAAAGAGCACTAAAGTTGCAAAAGATTAGAAGCAAGATGGTTAATTCAATCCCAATACAGTTCCAGATGCTTTCGGAGAGGCATTATTTAAATGATCATATATTAGTTTTTCTTTTTTTTTTTTTTCCAGGACCTGCCTGGAGAATAAATCAGGGTTTGCAATGAAGGAGGCTGTTGTCTGTAAGACTGCTGTCCCATTTGTCATAAATAACACAGTCAACTGAAGGAGAGGGAAGGACAATTTCAGACTGGATTCTGCCACTGCTTCTGCCCTGGTTGTCTTCTCTTAAGAAGCATAAATCAGAGGATTTCACAATACATACTCAGGGACTTATGTATCTAAAAGCAGTGCTCTTAAAGTGGGGCAACCTTATGATTTCTGCACTTCATTTTCCTCACAGACAATAATAATTCATAGCAATCCTGGGAGAATCAGCTAACTCCTGTTTGCAAAGAGATATGAGCTCCTGGAGCACAGGAAGACCCTATAGAAGATCAAAGTGTTAATTTTTAGCTTAAAGAGCAGCTTTGATGATTCCATCTGTTATTTGGCTCACCCAAAAGAGAAGGTACATACAATGTGCTCTGCAATGGGGAATAAAAAAAAAATCCCATGAAATGGTAAAGCTGCTCAGCTCACTGTGTGAGAAAAAGGCAGAAACAACATGGAAAAAATCAGAGAATCAGGAGGGAAGGGGCCTCAGGAGGCTTCTAGACCCTTGCACAAAGTAGGGTCAACACTGAAATCAACTCAAGCTCCTCAGGACTTTGTCTCAAAAATGACACAGGATGGAGACTGAGTAGGTGCTCGGGGGAACCTGTTTCAGTTTCATTATCTCATAGTGGGAAGTTTTTCCTTAAATGCATTTGGAAGCTCTTGTTTCAATGTATGTGTTTTCTCTTGTTTTCCTGCTATGCAGTGCTGTGAAGAGCTGGGCTCCATCTCTTCAATAACCCCCTTGTAGACACTGGGAGCTTGCTGTTAGGTTCCTTCTTCGCCTCCCCTTCCCCAGGCTGAACAAGCCCCATAACCTCAGCCTCATCTCACCGAGCAGGTGGCCTCCAGGCCCCTGGCCATCTTGCTGGCCCTCTGCTGAACCTCCTCCTGCTGATCAAGATCTTTGCTGTGCTGGGGAGCCCCAAAGTGGACACTGTTACAGTTGTCTGACAAGTAATGAATGATGAGGGTAAATTCTCCTCCATCTATTGGCTCTGTTCCTGTTTGTACAGCCCAGGACGCTCCTGCCCTTCTTCACTGTCAGGGCACACAGTTGGCTCATATTTGGATATACATTTTTCTAGTTTATTATAGTTTGCCTTTATACTGCTGTGCCTATTATACTGCTCTCCAGGATCCAGGCCCTTTTCAGTAGAGCTGCTCTCCAACCAGCCAGTCCCAGCCTTTACTTATGCAAGGGGTTAGTTGATTCTAGATAAGTCTAGGACTACTACTAAGTGTAGCACATTGCATTTGTCCTTGCTGAATTACATGGCAGCCTCAACTTGTATGACAGCCCTACCCTCAAGCATATCAGCTGTTGCCCTGAGGTGTCACCCACAAACCTGCTGAGATGCACTTTATCTCCTCCCTCAGGCCATTGATGAAGATACTAAATAGGAGAGGTCCCAGGATAGATCCCTGAGGAACTCCACTTGTAACTAGCTCCCAGGTAGAGCATAAACCACTAATCACTGTCCTGTGCGCCAAAAATCCAGTTAGTTTTCCATGAATCTTATAGTTCACCCATCCAGACCACAAATCCAGGCTTTCAGATGGGGATACTGTGGGGCTCTGTAACAAAAGCCTTATAAAAGTTAAATTAGACAACATCTCCTCTGCCCTCATCCACAGATCCCTCACTGAAGGCAATGAGGTTGGTCAAATATGGGTTTTGATCTACCCTGATTAATCCCAGTCACCATCTCTTTCACGTGCCCAGAAATAGTTTCCAATGGGATGTGCTGTATGATTTTCCCAAAATGAGACCAACAAGACTGCAGTTCTGCAGTCTTGATCCTTCTTGATCTTTTGAAGATGTGCTAGAGAAGACGAAGACAATGAGCTTTGGAAGAGGAATGTTTCTCTTCACAAGTCATATTTGTCATGCAGTGATATGCTTATACCTAGGAAATTGTCCTGAGGACACTCTTCATTGCATCTAGGAGATCAGTAAGTATTGATGGCCTTCATATCTGTCTTGCATTCACAGGGGCTCATGGTGCATGTGTGTGTGAGGGGTTCACTCAGGCATCCCCCTCAAAGTAGAAAGAACACTGTAAAGGAGAACCTAGCTTCAAGCCCTAGCTTCAAACTTCATTTCCATCTAAAGTCACAAAGAAAAGAAAGTACATCACCAATATTTGTAACAGACATTGTTTATCATAAAATGTGTCGCTGCAAAAAACAGATATTCAGTCATTCCCTAATAATCAAAGTGAGATGATACACATATGCAGAGTGACATCAGTCAGCATGGTTTCAGTCTCCAAACTGAGTAAAGACCAAAAAAGTAAACAAAAGACCTCAGGATGAAAAGTCCCCTTGGTCTCTGAGTCTACCCTTAATAATATCAGAGGTGTCCATTTTTTTTTTCTCTTCTGATTGCAGCTTTCCTTTAATAAGGATTCACTTCAACTGAAATCTATCCAATTACTTTTAAATTAATTCACTCCACTGCTCCCAACAACGGCAGTTTTCCAATAAAGTCTCCTTAGTATTTTTCGCAGGATTGAGTATCAACTCCCACGCTCCCAATTTTGCAGAGCTGTGAAAAAGATGTCGGAGAAGCTCCTTATCTTCAGGAGATGACCCTTATCTTCAGAAAACCTTGGCAATGAACTCATCACATTATCTATAACAGCAATCACATTGCTTCATGCAATAGTTTGATAAATATCACTAGTGAGAAAAATCCCACTATATAAGGATAACGGATGTCTTTCTCATTAACAGAAAAATATATACATATATATACACACATGATTTACTTCCCTGAATTCCTTGGAGGTCTGGAAGTACAGGAACCAGACTCACCTTTTGTTCTCCTTTACTGCTGCTCAAATTGTTTCTTTTATGTCAGCCAAGACATTACTGTTATTCTTGCTGCAGGCTCCAGATGATAGCTAGGCAATTAGGGCTCAATCTTGCAAGATGCTGAAATGCTGCAGAGTGGAACTGAGAGTACACAGCACCTTGGTAGAGCAAGAAATGCTGCACAGCAGTCTTCCTTGTGTAAAATTTTCCATGACTCAGTACACATCTTAAAAGAAGCAATCCCTGTTGGTCACACACCTTTCTAGATCTGTTTTACAGGAACAAAATAGTAATTGAGGGTGTCCTAGGGCTTTATTGCAGGGAAAAAAGAGTAAGTTCAAAGGGGATTGTAAATGTGGTCCAAAGTACCAAATATTTATCCAGCCAAGGAGGGGAAACAACAGCATGTGACTCATGATTTGCCACATCCAATAGATGCAGCCCAACAGACAAGTGCTGGACAGCCAAAAAAAACCCTCAGAACAACTGTGAGGAAATTAAAATTTCCCTATCAAGTTAGAAATCATCAAATAAAAGCCACTGCTCTACTCTCACCAGTGCTGTTGTATCTCTATTTTCAGTACTGTATCTTCTACTTCTGTCTTCCCATCATCCGTAGTAATTTGCAGGTCCAGTTACACTCTTAATTTTGAGCTATTCTGATTCTTAAGATTAGCTATTCTGGTTAAATTACCTTAATTAATGTACACAATCTAATTCCAGTTCAATGGTCTTCTGTATATATCTGAAGTACTTACAAACATGCTGCAGATCCTTTCTCCTAGTCCTTTCAATGACAGAATTGCTGCTTCTCTTCTTTCTTAATTCTTTCCCATGCAGTTTCTCATTATAATCTACAGTCTAACCTTGCTATATTTATTATTTGCACTGCAATAATGCCTGCAGGCTTCAATGAAAATAGGATCCACTGACCGACAAATTGTGTATATCTATAGGAATATGCACAGAGAAGTATATCTCTCATATCTCACTCAAGAATAAAGGCAGAAAAGGATGCTATTCACATTCTTTTTTTTGTATTAGTCTATCAAGACACATCTAGATTAAGCTATTTGCTCAAGGACACACAATAGGTTGAGGCAGATCCAGCAACCAAATGCATCTTGCAACTCTTATCTCAGATATATTGCCCACAGATACATTAGCTGCAGTCCCCGCCACTCTGCTGCACTTACTTTGGTGCTATATTTAGTAGAGCTGCACCCAGATAAAGTGCCACAGCAGAGCAGGAGATTGGGTCCATTCGTATGAGATAAGAGCTAATAACTGTAGAAAAATTCAGTCAAATAACCCCCGCAGTGAGAAATGTAAGTGAGACTCTACCCATCTGCAGCCATAAAAAGGTAACTTTGCCAGCACAAAACCCTGACCAAATCCTTTCACATAATTGCAATCTGACATCCACCTTCTATTTTCAACGAGACAACAAATTATTTACTTCCTATCCAAAACAACCTTCCAGTGACAAATTGCACCAGTGTTGCATAGCTCCTACTCACTAGTTTTAATTAATTTAGGCTTGCAAGGCTCTCCTGAGCTCTCCTCTCCTCCGTCGTGCTGAAGCAGAACGCCCCGAGCCAGGAGTTGATGGAGATGCTGCTTTAGCCACGGGGAGCAGCAGATCCAGAGCGGTCGTCCCCGCTGCCCACGGGCCAGTCCATCCATCTGGGCAGCTTTCTGGCTGCCGCAGGGATGAGGATTTGTTCTAGCACTATCACCCAGTCGGTCTGTCAGCATTTGGCAGGGCTTTTCTGCACGTCAGGAGTTCCCCTCGGTGAACAGCGTGCTGCTCTCCTGTGCACACGTTTCTGGGCTGCCTCAAAATGCCAACTACAAAAAAAAAAACTAATCAAATTACATCTAGTTGCAATCAGCCTGAATTTATTATACAGAAATTTGTGGCTTTGCGAAAATCCATTGATATTTTAGATCTGCAGATCGCTATGAATCCTCCTTTCTTGTGCAATACCATGTATTTCACTATTCCTTTTTTTTCCCCTAAAATACTGATTAGACTTCTCTCCACATAATAGAAATTCATCCTCCATCTGCAGGCAGTTTACCATGGCCTTGATTCATGGACAACAGTGTGAGCCTTCCTACCCTACCTGAACGCAGATATCTTTGCTAATCTGCTCCCATATTTCTTTGAAGCTTTGGTACACACAAATCCTAGCAGCCTCATCTCCTCCTTTACATTTTTGCTATCAGGAACTGTGACATCAAATGAGAGAGTTTTGGCCAGATGTCAAAGCAATCTGTGCAATAAAACCAAATGAAGCCCAAGGCCCTAACATTTAGCTGTCTGTGTTTCTCTGGACAGACTCTTCCTCCCAGGCCAGTTCCTTCACTCCAGCCATCAGATACAGACTTATCTGTAATACGCATCAGTATCATTTTCTAAAAAAGCACCTCAAACGCTTTGATATTATATCCTTATATAAGACCAGACATCTGTGGATGCAGAAAACAAGACACAAGGATGTTAATCTCCATACTCTGCTGCCTCCAAAAACAAGGGCAAAGAAAGGCATGTGAAGAGGAGCTGCTCTAACCCTTAGATCATCAGAGACAAACTGTGGATTTAGGACTATCACCAGCCCCAGCCACCAAAGCCAACGAACCATCCCAGTTCCTTTTTAATGTCTTTGAACATGTTTGGCATGAGATGACCAAAAGCGACGTCCTGCCTGCACTCGACAGGGTCTTGCGGGACGGTCTCCTCCTCGTGCCCCCCCAGACCAGCACATCTTCCTTTCATTCCTCAGCAATGTTCTGCTTTTCTGCTTAGCCACAGATCCCAGGCAGCCCTGTGTTATGTTACTGCCCCCAGGGGTGATACTGGGAGTGCCTGGATCCCACTCTGACCTTCAGACCGATGTCCTTTCCACTATCATCCCCTGAGACCATAAATATGTCTATGCCAGAAGGCTTGTTGTTTTCTTGTATATATTTATAGGATAGACATCGCTCCTCTTTCCTCTGATTTTTGTCTGCTTTTATCTGCCTATAGAAACACAAACCCCGGATAAAGCTCAATCAAAACCCACGTCCTCTCTACCAAAGGCTACCAGACCAAGAGCTGACGTTGCTGGGAATCATCAGATGCTGCCTAATGGATCGGAGTCATGGAGATCTCCTGTGTTTTGACAGAACAGTGGGGAACAGCACTCATATTAGACCTCAGTTTCCCTTCATCTCACACATATTTGGCTTTGCATCAGCCGACACAGAAATCAAGAAGGCAAACAGACCGTGGTGAACTTTACTGACTATATCACAAAATGTCCAGTTTTGACCCCCACCCTTCCCAGGTGAAAATCCAGCCCCTTGCCATGGCCCTTTTGCCTTAGGCACTAAGTTCCCAAAGTTTGGGGGGAATCTTTCAAAAGTGGCAGATATTTGAAATGTCAACCCCTGCTTTTATTTTTCAGCAGTAGCTCCCATGTCCAAGTCAGGGCAAATTTAACCTGAACAGACTTGGATCCAGACTCTTTTGAACCCCAGACCCCCCAATATCCAAGCATCTCCTACCTCCCAACCCCTTAGCATCCTGATCTCCCAAATATCCTGATCTCCGAGCATCCTTTCTGCATCCCAACCTGAAAGCATCCTTCCTCAAGCATCTTTCCTGTCTTCCAACTCACAAGCATCCTTCCTAGATCCCGATCCCAGAGCATGCTGATCTGCAAGGATCCTTTGCACATCCCAAATGTGAGCATTCCTCCTGCATCCCAAGCCCCGAATATCCATTCCTTGATCATCCCTCTCAACAAGCCTTCCCCCTGCATCCTGATCCCTGAGCATCCCTTAACCGAGTCCTCTCCTGCATCCCAACTTCAGACATCCCTCCTGCATCTCAAAACCCTCCTAGACCCTGATCCCTGAGCACCCTGGCCCCCAAATATCCCTCCTGCATCCCTCCCTGCAAGTGCCCTGCTTGGATCACAGCCCCTGAGCATTCCTCCCACATCCCCCTCCCCGAGCATCCCAACTCCTGGCCATCCTTCTTGCATCCTTCCCTGTAAACCACCTGCCTGCATCCTGATCCCTGAGCACCCATTCCCGTGAACACCCCTCCTAGATCCTGATCCCCAATCTCCAAGCATCCCTCCTTGCAAGTGTCCTGTCTGCATCCCATCCCTGAGCATCCTGACCTCCAAGCATCCTTCCTGCAACCTTTCCTGCAGACATCCTTCCTGCATCCTGATCCCCAAGCATCACTCCTGCATCCAGATCCCTGAGCACCCCTCCTAGATCCTGATCCTGGAGCACCCTGCCCCTGGAGCATCCCTCCCTGCAGGCATCCTGCCTGCATCCCAGCCCTGAGCATCCCTCCTGCATCCCCCTCCTTGAGCACCCTCACCCCCAAGCATCCCTCCTGCATCCAGATCTCTAGGCACCCCTCCTAGATCCTGATCCCTGAGCATCCCGACCCCTGAGAATTCTTCCCACATCCTTCCCTGCAAATGTCCTGCTTGCATTCCAGCCCCCAAGCATCCCTCCTGCATCCCTATCCCTGAGCATCCCGATCCCTGGGCACCCTTCCCGCAACCTTCCCTGCAAACGTCCTGCCCACATCCTGCCCCCCAAATATCCCTCCTGTATCCAAATATCCCTCCCGTATCCAGCCCCCTGAGCACCCCTCCTAGATCCTGATTCCCGAGCATCCCGACCCGGGAGCATCCCGACCCGGGAGCATCCCTCCCTGCAAGCACCCTGCCTGCATCCCAGCCCCACGCATCCCTCCCGCATCCCCATCCCGAGCATCCCTCCCTCCCTCCCTCCCGCATTCCCACGCGGAGCATCCTTTTCCCGGAGCCCGCAGCCGCTCCGTTACCTCCCGCCGCAGGCCCCGCCGCGCCGCCTTAAACGCCGCTTTCAGGCCAGTTTTAAGGCGGCTTGGAGGCAGCTGGAAGGCGGCGGCTCCCGGGGCCGCCTGGGAGCTGCAGTCCGGCGGGCCGGGCCGGCACCGGGGCCGCGCGGCGCCGAACTACAAGTCCCGCGCGGCCGCGTGGCGCCGCCCCGCTTTTCCCTTCCCTTTCCTTGCCTTCCCGTGGCCGTGGCGCGGCCCACGCGCCTCCGTCGCGGCGCCGCGGGGCTCAGGTGCGTGATGCGGGCGGGCGCGGGGTTGCCGCGCCGCGGGGGAAACTGAGGCACGGAGGGCGGCCGCGAGCGGCGGGGGTGGCCAGGGAGAGGAAGGGATGAGTCCCCCGCCGCCTGGAGGAATTCCAGGTGTGGAAGCAAAGCCCCAGGCCTCCGGTGAAGGATGGGTTGTGCTCGGCGCACGGGCTCTGCTTGGGTTCACCTGACTATTAACCTGGCCTCGGCGAACGGGAGGGAATCGCCTCTGGATTTAGGGAATGCGGGAGCTGAGGTGCACTCCCAAAGTGTCCCCTGCCTCTCTGCAGGGGGGCCAGGACCTGGATTTGCCTCTCCCGAGCATCCTGCGTTGGGTGGGATCGGTTCCTGCCCCGCAGCTGTGGGGAGACCTGGAATTTCCCCTGTGTAGTTAGTGCAGTGTAATAAGAACAGAGTGCGGAGAAACCATAGTGCAAATGTTTAATCTTCCATGCGTAGGGATCAACTTAGGTTAGAAAGTGTGGATCGGCTGCGCACTAAGCAGGGTTTAACCTTGTTGCTACAGGTTTTGTCCCAAACCCCATCCCTGAGCCCTGACTTGCTGGCTCTGGCTTTGGTAAGTGGTGAACTTTGCATTTCTAAAAACCATTTGCTTTGTTTCTGCTTGTGTCCTGTGGTGCTTTTATTTGTTTTGTCTCCTGTACCTGTCACGGCCTTGGTGACTTCAGACTGCCCAGGGTGCCTTAGGGACCAAGGCACAAATTCGTAGCAGAGGGTCTTGACTTCTTTTGAGAAAACACCTTGAAAAGGAACAAGACACGAAATCAGTCTGCAGGGGAAGTCAGGGTGAGTTCCAGGCGCTGGTACCACTGCACGTGTCCAGACTACAGCGTCAAAAGTTATACATGTTTTTATTAGGACTTTGATATTTTGTGAAAACCGAATTTCTTAACTTCAAAACGAAGCATCCCCTTTTAGTAAGATGCAAAATCAACCTGTCCCCTACCAACCCACAGTTATTTCCTATAACACATTACCTGATCAGCCTCTTTTTTTAATTTGTCTGATAAGACTCATACCAGTTCTCTTGGGCAGTGCTCAAAAGCCAGATAGATTTTAGTCTGACTTCTTCCTGACGCTTATCATAAAAACACCCCGTCTTGCTTTAATTTTATTGCCACTCAGGCCATTCTTCCTTGTGGCAGCCTAAATTATGCATCTCTTATTTTGCTGTGTAGATACTTTGCAGTCCATGGTTACTTCTCGACTATTACTCAGCTAAGCTGACCCTCTTAAATAGTTCACACAGTTTTTCTGGAGGGATGTTTTATGGA
Organism: Nothoprocta pentlandii; assembly: GCA_013398315.1. NCBI lineage: Eukaryota > Metazoa > Chordata > Aves > Tinamiformes > Tinamidae > Nothoprocta > Nothoprocta pentlandii. The sequence goes on along the minus strand of VZSG01000137.1, from coordinate 21,808 downwards.
TGTGATGTTGAAGGGTACAGTGCAAAATTAATCTGTAAAGTTAAATCTGTGCTTATAATCAATCACTGCTGCTTTAGTTTCTGTGTTTTTACTTTCATTTTTGTCACTTTGTCAACTTTAACCTGAATAAGCAAGCAGAAAGCTTATTTTTTATTTTTTCTCCCTGTGTTTATATACATATATATATTTACATATGTATGTTTTCTGAAGATCCCACTTTCTTTGGAAACCATAAATACATGTCTGTAGCTTGCAGACTTCCCATCAAGCTGCATTTTTGACTAGGAAACACTACAACTGTAGGCTTTGCCCATTGGTTAAACACTTAGCAATATTTATCATGTTTCATTACATTTTGCTTAGGTTAGCAAATCATGAATGATGCATTTTTAGATGTTTATTTGTATACTGGTAATTTTTTCCCTAAGCTGGGCAGAAATTCAGGTAATTTATGTAGACAGAATTTTATTGACCCACTTATTAGAGTTCCCTTCAATGTGATGAATAATTAAGAGGGGAAATAAAGCTTATTCAGAGATAATCAACACAATTATTAAACAAAGGAAGTGTTATCTATAATGAAGGAAATGAGGTCATAATTATAAACACAAAGTGTTCACTTACCTGTAAGTGTAAACAGGTAGATTTTTTTGTCAGTTTCATACCTTTCTGCTATCGTATTATTATTTCCCATAATTTTAAATGTATTTTTAAAAATACATATTTAAATATAAGTCACTTTAAGAGTGCCTAATATATCCCATGCTCTTCAGTTGCATTTGCATCTTAGGCTCTCAGTTAGATCTCTAGCTGCTCTAATTTGAATGAATTTCAAGCAGAACTTAGGGAGCAGTGACACAAAATGCGGTGCTGCAATTCCTGCTTCCCAGAGCCGTAGCCCAGTTTGGACTTGGCTTTACTGCTTTGACTGCAAGTTAGAGCCACCCGTGGCCAAGATCAGATGCCGCTTTACACTGTTTTTGTGTAAATGCCACTAAACTGAAGTTACCCCTTGCACTGCATTCTTGGAAAGTCTTTGTTGTGTTAAGGAGGTACCTGGTTCTGATGCACTAGGGTAGGGGCTGCAAATGCTTGTTTTTTTAAGAGCAAAATGGGCAATTCTTTTACTCTGCCATTGAGGTAACGTTTATAAGGAGAAAAGAATCAAATAGGTTGGTTGCTAAATGCATTAAGTCCAATTAGTAATGTATCCAGTCTAAGTACCCAGCCCATCTTTGCTGGGTTTTAGTGCTTTTAAAAGTTGCCAGACTCTTAGACCTCTCTCATTTGTACAGTGCTGCCAAGGTAAAAAAACTCTTAATGAGCAAGATGAGTTAATGAATTAATCTACTAGACATTACCTTTTATTTAGAAGAGCTCTCATTACTGCCTTATTTTGTTGGTAGCCTCCCTGTTAAGACTACTGATAGAAAAACCAGTTGGGAGATTTTTCTTTTTAACATTTTTCCATTCAGATTGGACTGGAGCAGCTGTTTCTCATTCAACATGCACAGCCAGCAAGTTCATAAATCAGAATAAACTTTGGGTGGATGTTGACTTTGAAATGAAAGTCTCTATCTTGTCACTGAACATTGAAGCATCCAGTGGTGTTTAGGACATCTCTCTTGACAAGGGGCTTTGCTGAGTGAAGGCTGCCCCATACAAACTGAGGGAAAAGTGTCATTCCTTGCAGCTGGATGGCAAAGGACATGAGAAAACTACTCCTTTGGCCTTAAAAGTGATCAGTGGTCTGAAAACATGACTATGAGGACAGAACAGAGGAATTTGGGTCGTTCAGAGCAGACTGAGTGGTAGCAGCAGAGGACAGTAATGAATGTGGCTTTGGGTGACACTGTCAGTCCTAGTTTTACAATCCGTATTATTTGTGGTGTGATTTGGGGAAAAGAAATGGATTTCTTTAAAAGAAATTTCTTTAGAAGATTTAGAGATTTCTTTAAATGAAATCCATTTGGGGCTGCTTTTGTGAACATTGGATTGTATTTGTATTATTTCTTTTACAGATGTGTTACAGGCTCTTAGGGGGAAAAAATACATGGCAGACACTTTACTACAGAATTAGACCAGGTCAAGCCTGTGTTCAGTCTGCTTAAAATAGCTTTTTACTCTATAAATTAGGTAGAAGCCTTCAAGGAGAAGAAATATGCTGAGTGGAAATATGAGAAATATGTTCTATAGCACAGAGTGGAGCTTAACACTAAAGTAATTATATTCCTTATTTTCTTCCCAGGATGTATTCCCAGGATGTTAGTGGCAAGAATGTTCTTCTGCTGAGATGGGGCATATTTTAATGTACATATATGTATTATTCTGGCTTCACCAGCCATCGAAAAATTGATCTTGCAGTACAAGATTGTGTCTCTATCTGTATTTTGGTGTGACTCCAGAGCTGATAATGGTCTCATAGTATCTAAGTTTATTCCATGACTAGTTATTGAAATGTCTGCACTTAAGTATATTCTTAAGGGAGCTGTTTGCCTGCTTTGTGTGGTTGTGACCATAGTTACTAGAAGCGCAACATCCTATCTCTGCAAGCAAAACCTGATGGGATTTCTGCTGGGTTTTATATATTCTTTTCAGCATCATCTGCAGGATTTGAACAGAAAAACTGGAAGGGATGGATTGATGGATTTGGATTCAGCAAACACAGGAAAACAGATGGGAAACTGAGCAGAGAGCCTCAGCTTGGCTCCCAGGACCTTAGCCCAGCTTTTTAGAGCTGATCTGAAATGGAGAAGGGGAACATGGGTCCCTCCTCTCCCTTTGCAGCACTCCTGGTATTCATCTGGTTCTAAGATGGTTCTAAGGTTAACTAAGGAGTTAAACTACTAGAAATATACTCAGAATAGTAACCGGTCGTTCCATGGCGGTTTTACTCCTTAACCTGAGCTCACTGTGGGATCAGAGAAGAACCAGACCTGGTGTAAAGGAGAAGGAATGTATGGTGGAGGGGGAAGAGAGGTAGGTCCCTTGCAGAGATGGTTAGAATAACAATATCATCAAATTTCATCCTCAGTTTATCTCAGCTGCCTGCAGAGTAGCTGCAGAAATCAATGTCAACAGAAGATATGGCCCAAATTAATTAGAAAATGCTTGCTAAGGTAACATATATTGGAAGCAAAAAGCCTGGGGCATTTTTGCTGAGTGAAACTGCAGACTGTGGGCACAGCTGCATTCCTGTGTAGTAGGATGACTGCAAATTTGTGTCATGGGACACCACAGCAAGAGCTTTGTCCTTTATCTTCAGAGGCCACAAAGGTAGTGGGATGTGTCTGGTTCTTGCCCATTCCTTTCCTCTAAATTCTGTGTTCATGAGGGATGCAGGATGCAAGGAACAACTCTTGCTTTGGAGAAAGCACTAACATCAGTGGGCAGATTTCACATTTAGCATAACTGTAATGTTTTGGAAGATTGGTTAACCTGAAATAGAGAAAGCTCTGTGGAAAGTCTGTTTGGAGTATAAAACAGAAAAACCAAAGAAACCTTTGCTTTCAAGATACAACCTCCAAAAGAATTTCCCCATTTCTATTTTCTTTAATGAGTTATTGTCATGACATTACTATTATATTTAGGGTTTTTTTTCCCCTTTAGTTTACTCTTTTGAACAAGTAAATGCATCTAAACGTGTGGTGTTGGATTTCTTTTTTTGTCTTCCTCTTCTTTGCTTTTTTATTTTAGAGTTAGGCCCAGGATCGTGACTTTTCCACCATGTCAGAACCTATCACGCTCAATGTTGGAGGAAAACTCTACACCACCTCTCTGTCCACCCTGACTAGCTTTCCAGACTCCATGTTGGGGGCCATGTTTAGTGGGAAGATGCCAACCAAGAAGGACAGCCAAGGCAACTGCTTTATCGACAGAGATGGAAAGATCTTTCGCTATATCCTGAACTTCTTAAGAACTTCACACTTGGACCTCCCCGAAGACTTTCAGGAGATGGGTTTACTCCGACGGGAGGTTGATTTTTATCAAATTCAGCCACTGATTGAGGCCTTGCAGGAGAAGGAGGTGGAGCTTTCTAAAGCTGAGAAGAATGCCATGCTCAACATCAGCCTTGATCAGAAGACGCAAACCGTCCACTTCACTGTTCGAGAAGCACCCCAGATCTACAGTCTCTCTTCCTCCAATATGGAAGTGTTCAGTGCTCATATCTTCTCCACATCGTGTCTCTTCCTGAAGCTTCTAGGTTCCAAACTTTACTACTGCTTCAACGGAAACCTCTCTTCAATATCCAGCTACCTACAAGATCCCAACCATTTGACCCTAGATTGGGTTGCAAGTGTGGAAGGCCTCCCAGAAGAGGAGTACACGAGACAGAACTTGAAGAGACTCTGGGTGGTGCCTGATAACAAGCAAATCAATAGTTTCCAGGTGTTTGTGGAGGAAGTACTAAAAATAGCCATGGGTGATGGTTTCTGCATAGATTCTTCTCACCCGCATACATCAGATTTCATGAAAAATAAGATTATTCGCCTAATTCGGTACAAGTAATAACATCTGTTTATTAGGGTAACAGCATGGAGATAACTTAGGTTGTGTTTCCCTTTAAAACACAGTTACAGCCTAATTCAGAATCATGCTAATCTGGATTAAGAATCACTAACAGGGCGATGATTTTCCTTTAATGTGTTTACCAATATGATCTGTCAGAATACGTCCATATTCTAAACAGAAGGAATATTGTCCAGTTCCTGGATTAAGGATTGATCCTGTCTCTGCCTCCGCCTCTGACCTGCTGTGTAATCGTGGGGGAAGTCACTTAACTTCAACCCTTCTTTTATTTTCCAAGTGGAAAATGGGAATGATCCTTAACCTAATGATACAAGAGTGATGTGGTGGTTCCGTAATCGAGTATCTGGAGATCACGGGAGCAGGGAAAGACAAAAGTTGTGGAGCTACAAAACAGCGGACAGCCCGAGGAGCAGATTTTCCACTTCTTGCTTTGTCATCTGCCCCTGAATAGAGTTTCATGGATCAGCAGAGAAGCTTCCCCACATGCACACACTCTTATTACAGCTGTAAAGGGTAGTGCGAACTGCAAACGAGTAGGGGATTTTATCTGAATGGTTTAAATGAAGGATTTGTTTTGTCATCTGAAGCTGACCTGGTTTTGCTTGTTTGCTTTCTGAACATTGTGAGGAAGCCCCTGCTCTGTTCTGCTCTCAAGGAAGTTGCGCTTCAAGGATGCGACTGTTCTTGTGAACGACCAATGAAGCAAAGAGAAGGATGCTCTAACAGACAAAGATTGTGGGTGGAGGTGAAATTTTACCTTGGATGCTCACAAAACTTTACATTCTGAAGGCATCAAAGGCGGTTAGTCCTTTTCTTTCTCTTAGAATGATCTACTTGTCTGGAGGACAAGGCTGAAAATGTTTTCTGAGGTGGAGATGGACTCAGGGGGCAGAGGCCCCTCATATCTTCTGCACATTGGAGCCTGTTCTGCCTGGACCTGGCCTTTTGGGCATGATTCCCTTCAGCAGCGTCCAGTGTATAGTGGATGGTCTGTAAGTAGAAGGGGTACCATCTGAAAAGACAACTTGTCTATAAGGTTTTCCCTAGTATTTTTCATTAGAAAAGCAGAGACAATTTTTCTCTGTACATTATGCCATTTTCTTTACATCGTTGTGAAATAGTTAGAAAAATAAGATGCCTTTTACCCACTTGCTTGACTTCAGTGCAAGACTGACAGAGAGGCAAGGCAGGGGAAACAGGGGATGACAACAGTCAAGCCTCTTCCTCCAAGCTTGGTCTGTGCTATTACAACTGTACTCCACTAGCTGTGTGTTAGATTTAAGCTTAATTTCTGACTACATTCAAGATGGTTCATTCTCACCTTAAATTTAAAAGTATTTTAGCTGCCTTTGCTAATCAGATTGCTGTGTGCATGAGAGACCCGCTGCAACTTTTCTCATTACCCCTGTTGAGACAGACAGAAGAAAAAAATCCAATGGTCCAGAGGGCACCCAATGTCATATTTAGAATTTCATTGCTTCGGAAAGGTTGTTTTTGTTTGTTTTGTTCATGTTCTTGTTTTCTGAATTGATTCTGCTAAGTCTGAATGGAATGAAGAAGTACTTTGCTGTTGCAGGGAAAAAAGGGTGAGATGAACAAAGTTCTGCTGTCCCAAGCTGTAATTGCATGAGCAACACAAACCAGCACGTGGATGGTAAAAATGCACATTCTGCAGCTACTGGCAGCCTGTTACAGACCACTTCCCCTGCCTGAACTGGAGTAAAACCAGTCCACTAGTGTGCTGCAAGTGGGACCTTTTCATTGGCAAAGACTGAGTAGGACCAAAGCCTTTGGAGTCATTAAACCTGGCAATTCTTGTGAATCCTGAGGATTTCTAGCAGGATGTTTTGGGCACATTCCAGCTTGAGTCACCACATTCTTCTACTTTTAGCTGCATTCAGAAGGACTTTTTTTTTCACACGTTGTCTTGAATTATAAAATGGGAGTAAATTCATTCCCGAAGCTGCTGCGTGGCCCTGACAAAGCAAAATGTGAATCTTATTTCCACCATGAGCTTGCCAGTCTGTTGGATATTCAGTGATGACCTGTACAGCTGATACAATGATGATCTCTAAAATGTCATGTGTGAACCTGCCTGCATCAAATCTCTGCCTTGAAGCAGATAAACCTTAGATGCATTCAGTGCTAACAGCCTTTGGAGATTGATGGCAGTATATTTAGTTAGTTGTTTTAACCAAAGCTCTTAAGAGTAGATTTTACATTATCTGTAACAGGAGTTTTTCCCTATATGAGGACCAAAACAATACTTACTTGCAGTAATTTGGTTTTCTGTCAGCTTGAGTTCATCCCTACCCTTTAGAGTTCTGGATTGACACTTGCCCATTCTGCTTCAGTAAAATAAAACTTCTAAAGAGTTGAGTTTTTACTGCATTTTCTGGTGAAAGATATATATGACCATATATAGCCCATATAACCATCACTGTATTATGTAAAAACTGGAAGCTTTAATCAACATCATATGTGATCATTTAACTAATTCAGGCAAAGGTAGCCTTGTTCACACATCTCAAGGCATTTCTTAATAACTTCCATGTGCAGAAATGTAAATTTTCCAACAAGTATAAAAACATGAATGAAAACATGCTTTGGTAGGAATGCGTATTAACCAAGTATACGAAATAAGTGATATATGAATCACTTTGAATTATGGTCAAACATATGTTACACAAATGCAGTTGCTATTTCCAACTACCCAGTAAACTAAATTTAAATCTGTTTCTTAAGCTTGCACTGTCAACTATGTTATAATGTGCATTTATAGGAATGTTCTCACTCTGAAGCATTTGTTCCTTTTTTATCTAGATAGCTTCTATTTCTGAGCTCTAGAGGTATAAGTTGCTTTTTTTGTTCTCCAGTAAACAGCATTGATGATTCTTGTTCTCAACAGTTTTCCTGAATTAAAGTGAACAAGCACAAAGCCATATGAAGGACTAAAGGAACAGCACAACTTCCTCTCTCTTCATGAAAAGCACTGGAAATTTATCACTAATAAAAACTAAAAATGTTTTACTCTAGGAGTGGAATCCTCAGAACAAACTTTTTAACTTTTCTATAAGGACCTCAGCACAAGGAAAAAACCTAGTGATTTGTTTTCGTCCTTAAGGTTTCTAGGATTGTTTCTTCCTGTTCTTACAGTCTTGAAGGAAGGATTCCTGTTCCTTTCATGGAATTGTAAAATCATTTTAGAGGTTGCAGGGGGGCCCTGTCATGTACATCTGCCTTGTGAAGCACTCTCAGTGCTGGGCTTTTTCACTCCAAGCAATGCTGTCCTGTGCATCACAATCTGCCTCTATGCCTCCTTCTGCAAAATAAGCATGTGCATGAGCAGTTGGATTTCTTATAGCACAAGAAAATGATAATAAAACATCCTAATGCAGTCCAGAAGAAATCACCCATGGACTTCTCCATATGTTATTCGGTTTTATATCTCTTTGTTGTCTATAAATGTTTGATTGTAATGAAGAGACTGAAGCCATATGCAAATACCAAGAGGTCTTTTATTCATGTAGCCCCTGTTAAGGGATGTTAGGAGAAAATGAGAGGAGTGTTTATTGCTGCAGGTGATGGCAGGGAAATGAATAAGTTTAAAAGGTTAGACCTGGCCAAATTGAAGTGTTTATCAAGAAATCTAGAGTTTGGAAGGGAGAGAAGAAAGAATCTAGAAATGTTCATGGAAAAACAAAAACAATAACAACAACAAAAAAAGGCAAATTGACAATGTGGACAAGGTTTTTCTACAAAAACAAGCTGTGATTAGAGTGACCCAGTGGTCCTTTCCAGTTTTAATCCTCTATTATGCAACTTGCACGTAAACAGTTGGTTATGCCAGAAGTTACACTGGGAGTAACTGGCCAAGAGAAGACAAATTTAAGCTTAACTTTAATTTGCGTGTGCTTTAAACACCAGACATACGCACTGCTGCAGTTACCCCATACTCTTCTTTGAGGAGGTTGCTGAATATAACTTGCTGCTTGAGTAAACTGGCAATAAATGCCTGAAATATCAGAAATATTTCCATTCTAGAGAAGGCTGATGTGGTCTATATATGAGGCTGCAGAGAGAGATGAGTGTCACCTTTAGCCTATGCCACAGACTCTGAAATAAATCTAGGATCTTCTGATACTTCACAGATAAATAGGGAAGTTAAAGACGACTTTGAGGGGGCTAGGAGGGGTCAATTAAATTTTAAACTTTTGAAATACTAACATTTCAAAATATTTAATCTTTCAGATCATGCTGTCAGTTTCTCTTGCGAATAAACTGTTGAATAGTTTTCATATGGATTCAAGGGGAAAAAAAGATCTACGGGGGAAGGCTGTGTGGAATTAACAATTCCTTTACCCCTCTTTCTCTCTCATTTTCTTGTTTCTAACAATTTTTCAGTTGGTCAAAACTTGATACCTGATTCACTTAGAGCTTTTGAATGAGTATTTTTTTAACCAAGTGTCAAAAGAAGGCTTTTATCTCTTACCACTTTTGCAAAGAGCCTTTATCTCTTACCACTTTTGCAAAGAGCCTGTGGAGTTACTACATGTCAAAAAAAAAAAAAAAAAAAGTTGCATTCCTCTGCCTATAAGTCTTGTAACCTGTTACTAATATGTGTTTAGAAAACAGTAAATAAAACATGCATGAAGCATCCTGGCTGTTCCATGCTTCTTGGCACACGTTTTCTGAAGTTGCAGCTTTTCTCCTGCAAGGAGCCTGCAAACTGTCTCACTGCAGGGCTTACCTGGGAGAGCCCAGAGAGGAGAATTACATAAAGCCCCCAGAAAATTAGGGGAGGTTTAGTGAAGTTATGGGCGGGCGAGACATTTGAAAGACATTAGCCCATTTTTGCTTAAAAATAAATAAAATCATTTGGGCAGCGGAAAAGAAAAAAAAAAGAAAAAAAAAAAAGCCCTAACGCCTCATTGAGCCGATGACTCTCATCCCACACGGCCCCTAAGGCGAGCGCGGAGGCGGCGCCTGCGCACGCGCCCCAACGGCCGGCGCGGGGCCGTTCAAACGGCCGGCGCGCGACCGTTTAACGGCCGCGGCGCATGCGCGGCGGCCCCGTCAGCGCGCAATGGCGGCCGCGGCGGCGCGGAGGTGGTTCTGCTCCCTGGCGCTCGGCGTCTCCTTCCTCAAGTGCCTCCTCATCCCCACGTAGTAAGAGCTTTTCCATCCCTCCGTCCTCGGGGCTGCGCAGCGGCCGGGCGTTGCGGTCCCCTCAGCCGAGCTGTGCGCGGTTCTTTTCCCTCCCCTTTTCCTCCGGCTCTGTGTGGAGCTCCCTGCCTGCTCGGCATTGAGAAATCCTCCCTCCTGCTTTGCCTTTCTTGAGAAACCTCCCTGAAAATCTGTTTAGTTATCCCGTTTATGTTATGTTTTGGTTTCCTTAATTATATGGCTTTTATAGGCAGGGCACTGCTCAGTGATGTCAGCTCCTTGCCCTTTGACCAATATGAGCCTCGTTTTTTGATATATATATGTATATATATATTGTGTATTTTCGCCCCCAGATTAAGGAGCTTTTTTCCAGGTGTTGACTTTGGCATCTCAAAGCAGAGACGCCTTGATTTGTGCTGAGACACCCTCGTAGCCTTCCATGTGCAATCCAGGGTCTCCAAATGTACCAAATCATTCACACATTTTTATTGAAAAGCTTTAATGTTAACCCCTTAATCATGAAAATTAAAAAAAAATATTTGTATGAAAGATATGGATTTTTTTTTTCAAAAGTCAAACCCACCAGTTTTGGCTTTAATGCCCAGGAAAAGCCGACCTATAAATAATTTTTGTTTTATAGCTTCCAGTGGTTCCTCAGTGCTGTTCAAATAACTTGATTTAGATCAGCCTTACAGCAGCTGCTATGTGGGCTTTTTTTATTTAATGTCTGCTAATGATGATTTGCTTTAAAATGTCTCTTCTTTAAGTGCATGTATGTGACTTCTAATATAAACCTTCTTCAGTCATTCCACAGACTTTGAAGTGCATAGGAATTGGCTTGCCATCACTCACAACTTACCTCTCTCTCAGTGGTACTATGAAGTAAGTTGGGATCTGGGGGGACTGGAAAGGAGAGTTGTTGTTGTTGAATTGTGTGTAAGATACAGACATATTGGATATGTCATCCTATTTGTATGCTAGAAGGGAAAACCATTTATTTGCAGAAAGTACATGACCTGGATATTGATGATGTTGGATACTGATAATTGTTGGCTACTGGTAGCCATATGACGGCGGTGCCAAAACATACATACATTTTTTAGGTTAAAAAACCTCTTGGAGTAGCTGCCAGTTCTTGTGCTGGTGAAATGCAAAAGACAATTCAACATCTGGTTAATGGGAAAGACCATGTAATAAAAGAGCTAGTTGTGTGGTAATATTAAATTGCTCCTCTCTTAGCCTTTGTCATGATAAAGGGGCTGGAGTATAAGGAAAGGCTGAGAGAGCTTGAACTGTTTAGCTTGGAAAAGAGAAGGTAGCTGAAATAAAATACATTGACTAGCTATGATAAACTGTGTATTATGGTGTTTAAATGACATGTCTTGTTGAAAATTCTGAATTTCTTGATCTCCTTTTGATTTTAGGCTACTTCAGAATGGACATTGGATTATCCACCATTTTTTGCTTGGTTTGAATATGCACTTTCGCACATTGCCAAGTATTTTGACCCACAAATGTTGGTTATCCAAAATCTAAATTATTCCAGCCATGCAACCATCTTCTTCCAAAGATTTTCTGTCATCTTTACAGATATCCTTTTTATATATGCAGTTCGTGAGTAAGTCTTAATGTTCTAATTTTAGGGAGAACGGGTATCTTTTTAAAATCTTGACTTTCTAAAATATCAACAAGAAGTTATTCTAAGCTCATTTGCACAAATGAGCTGGTAAATATGTGGAAAATAAAAATTGTTTTAACCCATTTCAAGAGAAATTTGGAGTGTGAGCTAAATGCAAGTTGCTACTTTTGTTATTTCTGAATAATACTCTCACTGTACATCTGATTGGATTTGTATACACTCAGAGTTTAGTTGCCTTTCACGCATTATAGGTATACTGTTTTTCTTGTTGGGTTGACCTGGTAGGATTAAAGGTCAGGTTGGGTGAACCCAGCTATTTTTTCATGTTATTTCTGTTATTACTCTAGTCTTCCAGATTAGGACTGTGAAGGAAACTTGTGATAAAATATCCATATGATCAAATGTGCAAAGTGAATCAAGTATTTTGAGTATTCTTGCTAATGATCTAGCTATTCCAGGCCAAATTGCTAGTACTGGGAGGGAGTGGAGTGGGGGGTTTTGTGTGTATTTTGTTTTTATTTTATTTTTTTATGCCCTGGTTAGTTAAAGAAAATACTCAATTTATACCCATGGAGGAAGTTGTCATGGGAATTGCTGTCTTGCCCACCATAATGATTTGGTTCTAACAGTCTTCCTACCCAGTTTTGAATAGATGGAGTAAAATGGGCAAAGTTATGTGTTCTTGCATTACAGCATGTAAATTTCTATATTTACTTTCTGTATCTGAAGTAGGCAAGCTTTAATTTCTGTCTTTTGTTTGTTTTTTTCTTTTTGTTCTGGCTCAGATATGTGTGAATGAGCTAGTTCTTTTAAAATAGTCCTATTTACACTGTTAGTGCAAGTCATCCCTGAATTTTTAATCTAATCTAACTTCACCTTCAGCGTAATACAGGCTAACTGGCTTTGCACTCAGAAGTAATAAGATATTAAACAGTTAAAACGATTAAAACGATTAAAACAATAAAAATATAACTTACAGCCTTGGTGTGGGTCAGAAAATAGATTAATGGCCACCTGATGATTTTAAATGCAATTTGGTATATTGTCTCTAGATACAGCTATACTTTGCTCATGCATGAGCAATTCATAGTAAACAGACTATAATGATTTTTATTCTTCAAGCTAAGACATAATCCTGAGACTTACTATTATTAATTCTACTTAAGATAAGCTTTAACATGTGGAAAATAGTACAGTTATTTAACTTCAAAATTCTTTTACTCACTAAACTTTATTCATATCACTCTCTTGACTTGGTGAACTTAGAGATAGTTTTATTATTGCATTTTGTGCTAATAAAGTAGATATCTTCAGGGTAAATGCACTTCCCAATTATTAAATAAGCAACTTATATTTTTATTAGCTCTTTCAACTAATCTTTCCTTTCCTACTCTTGTTCAGGTGCTGCAGATGTGTGAATGGGAAACGAGCTGGAAAGGATATTATGGAAAAACCAACTTTTATTCTTGCTGCTCTGCTTTTGTGGAATTTTGGGTTGTTAATTGTGGATCGTATCCTTTCAAAACACAGTATATTGTTTTCTTTTTTTAATCTGTTACAGCATTTGGGTACAAACCCATAAGCATTATTTCTATCACAGAGAATAAAGTTAGTGGCTGTGTTCATGGAGCTAGCTGAAAAACTTAGTGTTTTTATTAGAATTATTATTTAGCAAGATAAAGATTTGAACATTTTCTGTCTGATTTGTCTGAACTCGAGGAGGAGCAGCAGTTTGGCTTCCTCTTCTTGCTGGCTGCTCCTTCTCCACTGTCCTTCAGAAATATTTGGGTTGAGCCTCTTTCCTGGGCGTGGTTCTAGGTCTGTTCCATGGCAGGCAAAATCTTAGAACTGATACTGAATTGATTTATTCTGCATGAGAATTATTTACTTAAGAGGATATTAGAATAACTCGGGGAAGTTTAATGTCAGTCTCAATATGCATATATCTAGCTAAAGAAGGAACGCAGGAGAAAATGGCAATTGTTTTATAGTTTGGGGCACTGGCCTCTGCAATCCACATCTGAATTGCCTGCTGTCAGATTGCAAGCAGCAAATAAAGTTATCTCAAACCATTAATACAATACCAGACAGATACTAATACTTAAGAATTTAAAAACTGGAAGAATTTCATTCATGAGAGTATATTCTAGGAAGTCGTCATAGTAATCTTTTATTTGTTATAATTTATTGTCATGTGAGTTGCAAGGAATGCTTGTGCCTAGAATTTTATTGAGAGTTGCTGTATTTCGTCACAATTATATACTAGTATTAGCAAAACTTGGTCTGTACTTGCAAGTGAGATTGATTAATGATTTTCATGTCCACTAAGCTCAAATTTCCATTTTAATATGAGTTTGACTTTCCAGGCTGACAATAGCAGAGAGACCTTTATTCCTTTCTTGACTCAAGTTCAGATATTCACTTCCAATACAATGGCTTTCTGTTTGGGCTGATGCTTCTTTCCATTGCCCGACTATGTCAGGTAAGCTTGAGTAGCTCTGTTGTGGTTATGTCATATATGTTTTGGTTCATTAATTCACTCTTCTGGTCATATGTGTTTTCATTCAATAATTCCCTTCATTGTGTCACTCATGTTGAACTTACTGGGAGCGGCGCAAAATTGAGGTGTGTTAAAGTGAATATTTACTTATTTGTTAAGTTTGGAGGGAAGAAGAGATGTTGAAACTCATCATGAATGCTTGCTTATCAATGGTGAGATATTCCTGTTCCCTGCAAGAAAGCTAAATTGTGTATTACACCTAAATAAGGAGGCATGCTTCTTGCCATGTAATCATCTTATAAGACACTACTCCTTAGAAGACACATCTCCAAGCTGTAAGACCTCCCAATTCCCAAATATCACGTGGAAATATAGTTTCCTTCTGTATACCTGTTGCATGACAGGATTTACTTTGCAATTTTGGCTCATTTAATGAAAATACTCATTTAGCTTTATGCTATGATGAATGTTCTGTTACCTAAAGAGGGTGGTAGAAGTGCCATTAAAAGCTTGTACAAGGAGAAAAGTTGAAAAGTTTGGGATTTGTTTTATTTCTTCATTTAGAAACGATACTTGGAGGGTGCTGCCCTTTTTGCTGTTCTTCTGCATTTCAAACACATCTATGTGTATGTGGCCCCAGCATATGGCATTTATTTGTTGAGATCCTATTGTTTTACTGCAAATAATACAGGTAAAGATATAAATGTTTCTTCACTCACTTTGCAAGGGCTGGACATGTTAATGGGGGTTAGAGAAGAATGAAGCAGAAAAGAAACTTGAAATTATCTTTGTAACAAGATGACTGTTAAGTCAAATGAATCAAATTCTGCTTGGGAAGCAGTATGGGAAAGATCTGCACTTGTTCCTATAGAATTCCTGTTTCTTGAGTTCTTTTGTAAGTAAAGCCAACATGAACTAGCTGTAGATGGCGGTTTGAAGCTATCGGAAGTATTCTGAGTAGACATGGAATGATTAGATACCCTCAGAGGTTATTCCAAAGTCTTTCTTTGAGTTTCTCTTCTTTTTTAGCACTGGGAAATGTTTGATATTCCTCACATGAACAGAGAAGTCTCTGAAATGGCTCTTGAAAGAGAAGATGGATAAAGGTTGAAAAATGAAGGAGCTGCAGTGTGAAATAAGTAAAAGGGCATAGGTTAATGAAGAGCACAAATAAAAGAAATAAAACCCATTTTTAAAGCAATTTTCCAATATGAAAAATAGGAATAGTTGCAAGCAAATAGAAGTTTAGTGCTGAAGGGGTAGCTCTGGGCAGATAACAGGAGCTGGTTTTAAGAAAATACATAAGGCTCAGAAAGAGTCCTACTCAGAGTCCTACAGTCCCACTAAATTAGAAGTCATACTAATCTCATGCTAATGGTATTTTCCTATAATTTGATAGCTATTTTTTTCCTGTTCAGTAGGATCTTAAGTAATCTGTAACTTACTGATGAGGAAAAGTAACCCCACATTCAAGGCAAGACATATGTAGCACATGGTTAGCACAGTATGTCTGTGGTTTCAGGCCTATCTCAGTCTCTCATACAATGTATCCTTGATGTGCAGTAATTCATGCCATAGTCGCCTACTTACAGCTCCACGAGAAATTGAAGTTTGATTGTGATTTAGTTCTATATAAGCAATAAATTTCATCCAGAGCTGTATTCTAATTTGCTGACACCCAAGTACCTTAGTGTACTAGTATATAAAACAGATGTAACTAACTATTGAAGTAAGCAATTGAGTATGTTTGATATCAACGGCTTGATGTATTCATAGAAAGGTTGTATGTGTGCTAGCAATTCACTGTTAGGGTGGAATCTTTTGTCCTCCTCACTGCTTGCCCTGCTATCTCTATCCATAATCGTTTTGTTTCTTGTAGATGGATCCCTGAAGTGGAGAAGTTTCAGCTTTCTTCATGTAACTCTCTTGGGACTGATTGTCTGTCTTGTTTCTGCACTATCATTGGGCCCTTTTATAGTATTGGTAATGATTCCTTTTTCATCTTGTATTCCCTCAACATTTTAGAAAATGTGTCAAAAATATAAACCAAGTCTCATCTAAAAAAAGCCTTATTTGTATGTTTGTTTGTTTGTTTTTCGTTTGTTTTTCCTCTTTAGGGCCAGCTGCCTCAGGTCATTTCACGGCTTTTTCCTTTCAAGCGAGGCCTCTGCCATGCTTACTGGGCCCCCAACTTCTGGGCTTTGTACAATGCCATGGATAAAGCATTAACAATCGTTGGTACAGTATGCTAGTCTTAGTATTTGACGTTTATTTACAGATATAAATCTCTGGATTTTAGTCTTCCCTCCTTTGAAATCCAGATAGCAAGTTAGATTCTCAGATCACATTAAATATCTTAATATTTAACATATAATACAGTGCATGCTAACATTTTCCGGTTATTAGGTCAGAAATCAATCTTCTCTTTCTATCATCTTTTAAAAAAGAAAAAGCTCAGCTATATACTTAGTTGAGGTCTACTACAGCTACTACATCTTCTTTATTTTCTTTGTTTATCAGCTTGTACTTTTTTATCATTTGTTTCCAGGTTTAAAGTATAACTTTCTTGACCCCACAAAAATACCTAAAGCCTCAATGACAGGAGGATTGGTTCAAGAATTCCAGCATACTGTCCTCCCTTCTGTGACTCCACTAGCAACATTAATCTGTACTTTGGTATCAATATTGGTAAGAACAAATAATGTTTTTGTAAGCTTCACGTGCCCTGTCCTCACTGACTTTGTTTGATTAGCATACATTCCACGTGAGATCTTATTTCCTTTAAGATGTCTTTTTGACCTGGAATAATGTGATTAAGATAAATCTTGAGGCTTTTTATATATTTTATTTATTTATTTTAATGCATGATATTTTTCCAAATATGACCCAAAAGTCATAGTCTATATCAGCTCTAGAGCAGGACAGAAGTTAATTAAAACAATCATCAATCAAAACCATTCTCCTTACTGAGCTACAGTTAGTCTTTTGTGATAGCAGATAGTTGAATGAGTCTCACTGAAGAGCTGAATAGAGATATTGATGGAATTATTTGAGAAGTTTTTGCTCCTGGCAGTAGGAGCTACAGGTGAGCACAGTGTTTTCTGTACGAAAAGCAAGGAATTGAAGGCTCAGGAAGTAATTAACTGGATACCAAGTATTTTTTTATTCTAATGAGTGATTGTATTAGCTGTTGACTGGAAATATCTTTGTTTTAGCACCCTCAGGTAGTAACTTTTATGAAATAAGTTTGGTAAGTTAGATTCAAAGATGTTTATTACAAGCCTATCCTGGGTGCAGTTGTGTTCATTAATGTAAAAGCTTTTGTGGCCATTGGCTTGTGTTCGGGGTTGTTAAGCTTTTCACTGAAGTCTTGTTTTTGCCTGTTGTTTCTAGCCCTCTGTTTTCTGTCTTTGGTTTAAACCTCAAGGGCCCAGAGGCTTTCTTCAGTGCGTTGTTCTCTGTGCATTGAGCACCTTCATGTTTGGCTGGCACGTGCATGAAAAAGCAATACTGCTTGCTATTCTGCCTTTAAGGTAAGTGAGCTCTAGAAGTTGTATTTCACCAGCTGAACCTTTAGCCACTTGTTGGAGAATCCTCAGAAGAGAATCACTTTAGTTTTAAGTACATTTCAGATAATTAACATGTTTACAGGCAGAAAAGTTTTTCATGCGCTTCTGGCAGAGCTAATTTCAAACAATCAAACACAATCTTCTTAGAAACAGAACATCACAACATTCATGTTAAACATACATGTTAAACAGTATCTTCTGTACCTTAAATGTATCCACAACAGAATGAATGGAAGAATGAACATAAAAGTGCATGATCTTGAGATTATTAAGCAATTAATTGAAAAGTGTGATGGATAAGACTACTCACTATGTACTCTCTCCTTTCTTCATTTTAAAATTAGGTTATTTCAATATGCATACAATAACAAGAAATCAATAACCTTGAATTCAGGTGCTTGATTGCCATTAGGATAACACAGAAAACCTTCAAACTGAGCTCATAGAAGACAGGGATTAAGACTTGAGGCTGCATGTGGTCACACGGTCCGTGAAACAATTAATTCAGGACCCCATTGTAGCCTCCCTTCCATAGTGGTCATTTGGGAGCAGGGTTGATAAAATGTTTTGCTGATGTCAGATGGTGGTGGAAAACAGGCTGCTTTCTCAAGGTCATTTACTTCTTCCCCTGCAACTAGTTTATTTGTGCAGTCAATCCACTGCACCAGACACATCAAGACCTTTATATTATATGTCTGGTAGTCTTGCTCTTTCAAGAGAAAAAATAATGGTTTGTCTGGCTTCACCAGTTGGGCATTACTGCCATGTTCAAGTTTGGCAATCCAAATCTAAACTTAGTGAATGAAAATCCTGCCCCAACATCTCTTTTGATTAAACTTATTAATGCAGATGCAAAAGAGTATTTCTTGAGTGTTCTACTATGAAACTTCCTTGACACAGCTATTTTGTAGAACTGGTAATGTGAGTGAGAGGGAAGAATGGTGCTGGGGCATTTGCCCGTGCCAAGAAGACACTGTAATGACTATGAAACTGCAGTGAAACCACCAATACCTGCTGTGTTGTCACTGCTTTAGGTATGACTGCTCATGCTTCTGATATCCTGATATTCAATGGAATTAGAGTTTTCTGGGTTTGGTTTTCCTGGCTGTCACTCTGCTGAATTTTAACACTGAGGTCATCTGGCTTGGAAGAAGGAGAGTCCATCACAGGGTCCAATATTTGGAGGATCTGGGGCTCCATCTGATCTCCATTTGACCAGTTCTTCAGTCTGTGTTTTGTGATTTGTGTACGATGTAGCTGAAAACCATTTATTTTCTAAGACAAGCATAACACAAGTTCTTGTCATTTTAGTTTGTTGTCTGTTCAGAGACCAAAGGATGCTGGTATCTATTTGATTCTGACAACCACAGGTCATTTTTCACTTTTTCCATTGCTGTTCACATTACCAGGTAAAATGTTTTCTTTCATTCTATGCCTTTTTTTTTTTTCTTACCGGAGATGAGCTGTGTTTGAGGTTATTTTGTGTAGAACATTGACAGTTGCAAGAGTCTGTAGGTCAGCATGTTTCCCTAAATCCGAACTTGCCAACTGGTGAAAGGAAACATTGTTCAAAAGAATCCATTTCAAGGTAGATGAGAACAGTCAGGATAGAACAGATCTGTCCCTGTGACAAGAATCTTCTCTTTTCCCCAACCTTTTCATTTCTAATTAAAGGTCCATTTGCTTGAATTAACCCTTAGATCATCATAGCTATGACAATGCTGCTCTGTGTAATGATTGTCATCATTTTGATACACTCCAAATCTAGATGTGCTCTGGGCTGATGCTGAGGAGCTGCAGCCCTAAGGGATGAGCAGCTTCCTTTGCATTCTCTAGTATCTCGCCTCTATGGAGCCTGCAAACTAGAGCTAGATATTCTTGGTTTGGCTTTTGCTTTAAGCTTCTCCGTAATATTTTGATCTTTTTGCATATGAAAAATCTTACTTTCAGTACCTTTGTGTATTGTAATTGTAATCACTGTGTTCAGTATGCTTATAGATTCTTCAGCTTCCTGTATTTCAATGCTTGGTATGTTATTAAATAAGTGTATTAGATACTATGTAGGACACCTAAAAATAAATAAGACTTTTTGTTCTGTTTAGAGAAAATAATTATTAAATAACGTGAGTTTGATTTGTGTAACTTTTTTTTAATGTTCTTTGTATTTCAGAACTTCCAATTAAAATACTGCTGATGCTGCTGTTTACTGTTTATAGCTTCTCTTCACTGAAATCTTTATTCAGGTAATTTAACAGACTGTTCCTGAAGGCGAGAATGAAACTATTTCTGTCACCAGGAACGGTGTGTTGCCATCAGGGTTGAATGGGTTGGGAAAAGGATGTTGTCATAGTGAAATGTTGCTCATCAGCATGTGGTGATAGTTCTGTCCTAGTCTCAGGAGGCGAGACTTAGGACGTGACTGTTATTAAACATCCTCATTGTATTTGAACTAGAGCTCCTATCTTGTAGTCACAGGGGACGGTAAATTCACATCATTCATTGATGCACTGATTCACTTGTGCACTGTTAAAGCACAAAGTTTTAGCCTGTGCATTTTTAAATCGATATTAGAACATATATTAAACTGAATTCTCTGGAGATTGTTTATGTATGCTGGAATTTATAAATGCTATTGCATTTTGCAATAATGCTTTTAGTTTTTATGTGTGAAGTGGCATGCTGCAAATAACATGTTCTGACAAAGAGCTATAATTTGACCACCAAGTGCTTACAGAAGAATCCCTGAAAACTCTCTGCAGTCAAAAGTATTGCATGTTCTTTACAAGAAGTATTGATGCATAAATCTCATGAAATTTGGTTGAGGGGAGAATTTTCAAGTTGTCACCAGTGGTAATCGGAAAAATTGAATGATTTTTATTAAACATATTTTAACTCTTCTTCCTCTGTCAGGAGAGAGAAGTCTCTACTGAACTGGCTTGAAACAATCTACCTCTTTCAACTAGTGCCTTTGGAAATCTTCTGTGAAATTATATTCCCTCTGACCCCCTGGAAACTCACCCTTCCTTTTGTTCCCTTGTTGTTGACCTCTGTATACTGCGCTCTGGGCATCACCTATGCTTGGCTGAAACTCTACGTCTCTGTCCTGACTGAACCAATTTCTGTCAGGCATAAGGCGGAGTAAAACAGTGGTATTGGGACCCACCAGGTTATTCCACAGAGAGGAAGATCCAGTGCTGAGGAGCTGTGGTGAGGAAGGGAGGGAACCTGTCCATGAGGCAGGAGCACAAGCACCTTTCACCCCAAGAGTGGAGGGTTTCTCTTCCCCACAACCGCTGTGCTGTCCAACTAGAATACCTCTTAGCTCATGACAATAATGTGTAGCTTAGTGAGATACCAGAAATAACCTGTGAAACTTGATGAAAAGGACTTTGTCTTCATATTGGCCATTTAAAAAGTCTGGGCTTCTGTCCTGAAGAAAAGCGCCCCGGCTTTCTCCATATTGTTGTATTTTAGTGAAAACCACTATGACAAATTACAAGGGATTATTGCTGTGTAGAAGAGAGCGTAATAACTGCCTACTGTGGAATGTGTAAATAAAAGACTTTTTTTTCAATTATATCTTTGTTTTGAGCATCTTTTACATTTTTTTTTCAGCTCAGGCAAGAACCCTGCTGTGCCATTAGGATAGAGCAGTGACGACCTGAAACCCTCCTGAGGCTTTAAATTGTTTTCTTAACACATCTGTGCCTCTGATCTTTCTATTTTGGGGTCTATTCAAGGAAGTTTTGCTATACTTCTGTATTTTTTTTTTTTTTGGAGACAAGGCTGCTACCTTGGGGGATTATTCTAAGGATAATGTGGCTGGGAAACCTCTCGGCTCTTCCCAACAGCCTCGATGTCCATGTATGCATTTCTCCAGCACCTTACCCTGAAGGTAATTGGATATTACACAATGAAAAGTGTGGAATATATAGGTATATATTCACATATATATAAGAGGGATATATAGCTAAGCACTCTCATTCATATATATATACAGCTAAATATGTATAGGAATATATAGTTAAGCCTCTGCAGCATTATGAGCAGAGTTCTCTGAATCTATAAAAGCGATAGTGACCCACAAGTTAGGACTTGTTTCCTTTTAATCTCTGTGCAACTGACCCTAAACTTTCTGCTCTAGTAAGTGAAGTCCCTGCAGGAGCCTGGAGCCTATAGAGAGAAAAGGGGAAGATATTTTAATTTTTTTTACCAAATAGTTCTTGATTTTCTCCCGTGCGTGTAGAGTTGAGGGGGATAGTTGCATCCTACAAGGGTGCTTCCTTGTAGCCCTTGAGCAAGGGGGCTGTTAAAGGCTCCCGTTACGAGGGGGGGTGAACAGCGCTGCCCTCCCCGCTCTCCCGGCCGCTCCGCCCGTTTTGCCGCTTCCCGGGAGCCGCCGGC
>VZSG01000136.1:1570532-1581160 GCA_013398315.1 Nothoprocta pentlandii | reverse complement strand
GTGTCCTGTGCTGCCGTGGGGACGTGTCCTGTGCTGCCATGGGGATGTGTCCTATACTGCCATGGGGACATGCCTGCTCTGCTATGGGGATGTGTCCCACATAGCTATGGGGACATGTCCCGTGCTGCCATGGGGACATGCCCTATGCTGCCATGGGGACATGTCCCACATGGCTGTGGGGACATGTCTGCTCTGCTATGGGGATGTGTCCTGTGCTGCTATGGGGACATGCCCCGCATCGCTATGGGGATGGCCCCACAGAGCTATGGGGACGGCCCCACACTGGTACAGGGACATGTCGACACTGCCATGGGGATGTGGCCCACACTGCTATGGGGATGTGACCAACCCTGGCATGGGGACATGCCCCACATCGCTATGGGGATAGCCCTACAGAGCTATGGGGATGGCCCCACACTGCTATGGGGACGTGGCCGCTCTGCCATGGGGATGTGCCCCACACCGCTATGGGGATGTGGCCCACACTCCCATAGACACATGCCCCACACTGCTATGGGGATGTGCCCACACTGCCATGGGGACATGCCCCACATCGCTATGGGGACGGCCCTACAGAGCTATGGGGATGGCCCCACACTGCAATGGGGACGAGCAAAGCGCAGGCCAAGGCTCAGTGCGAACACGGAGGCGAGTCCCACAGGCTGCACCCGCCGCCTCGTCACCCCTCCGCCCCGCGGCACTGGACACCCCGAGCCCGGCTCGCTCCGCCGCGGCACGAGGCGCCGGTCCCTGCTGGAAGAGCCTGGGTGGAGAGGGGAGCGGGCACTTCCCGTGGGAAGGACCTTGGGAGCTTTAAAGCCACCGTGGTTTTAAAGGTAGTGGCAGCTCCTTGCAGGCACCAGGACTGTCCCAGCCACCCCCTGTCCCTCATGGAGCCAAACTCCATCCCAAGCCAAGCACGGACAGGTTATAATTGTCCCACACGTGATTTATGGGAATAATATTCTCCCCGCTGCCGCTAAGTGAGTTTGCTGCTGCCGTAGCGGTGTGCGGAGCCGTAAACGCTGTCAGGAAGCATTTCTCCGAGGGAAAACACGCTCGGACGAGGCGCACGTGACGGGAGCTGCAGGGTTCCTGCGGGTGCTGGCGACGGGGATCTGCTCAGCTTATTATCCCCAGGGCTGAGCTGAATACGAGGATACGGGGGGAGAGCTGAAAAACAGGGATGGGGGCAACGTCCTCCATTAGAGCAGAGATTACAGCACGATCCTGTTCCAGCAAAAATCTCCTGCATCCTCTGAAAGCGCTGGTGCAAACTCACGTCTCTCTATACCTGGTGACCTCAGGGGCTGCTTTTCCCAGGATGTGCATTAATATGGAGCAAATCACTATTTAGGTCTGATTTTCTGTTTATGGGTTTTGAGGCCCCCTGTTTAAGCTGAATTGTGCTCCGCTCCCAACGCCGCTGGCAGCTCCGCTCACGGGAGACGGAGGGAGCCTTTCCAGCATGAATAAAGGTATCTCAATCATGTAATTTAATCACAAATTCCCCTCCGAGACACTTCAATATAAATAGCCCAACCGAAGGGAAACGCTGCAAGGCGCGTGCCAGAGTTTGCTTTCCCATTGACGGCCGCTGGGAAAGGAACAAGCGCTTGTTCTGCTGTCTGCAACAACTCGTTTTAGCAGCCCTTTTATGAAATATAGCTATACATCTAAATCGCATGTGCAAAACCCGGCCTGAGAGAGCAGCGCTGCGTTTGCAAAGCCCAGAATGGGCTGGAAAAACATGATTATGGCTGGGCTTTCCCGCCGGAGCGGCCTCCGGAGCAGGGAATGCTGCGCTCTGGCTTCCCGCGAGCCTGCGGGATGCTCCAAGCCTGCTCGGAATACCAAGGTCCTCATTTGCCCGTGAGCGCTTGCAAATACACAATGTGAGGGCTTTGCAAATACCCAATGTGAGGGCTTTGCAAATACCGGGGAATTTCTTTGCAGTCTCTGCCAAAGCGGAGGCAACGATCCCCGTTTTGCAAAGGGAGAACTGAGATGCAAGGAGGATGGATGCAGGATGCAAGGGCAGGAAAGCAACCCCAAACCCCTGCTGCGGTGCAGAGCTCAGTGTGACAAGCCGCCGTCCACGTTTCTCAGAGCACAGAGCCCTTCCCTGCCGCCCCCTTGGAAGCCGGGACAATGAGAGGATTGAGGGAAAGAGCTGCGCTCTTTTCCTCCTTGGGGTGCTGCCGAATGGAGCCGCAGGATGCAGAGCCACCGGGTCTCGACCCATTGACTAGCGTGTCCTCGTGCGTCCTCAATACGGCACAGCGGGGGCTGCAGACACCTCTCAGCCTTGGCTATCTCCCATCTACGGCTAAACTTGTGTGGCTGCTGCCAGCAGAGATGCTTCTGAAAACTATTTTTTTTCCCCCCAAAAAAGAAAACATTATCTCCCAGAGATTTACACACTAGGTCAAGCATGAAGCTGAGTTATCTCTGCTCTTTCTTTCTTACCGGGAGCAGATAAAAGCAGCTCTCTCCATCCATCTGCTTGCAGCGCCCGCCTTAGCAGCATCTCCGTTGCCTTAAACTGTGTTCACCCGCCTTGGCATCTACGGGGCCGTTGTGGGACCAGTGTCACAGCCTCACACGTGGCTCCTTAATCCCCTTCTCCCCTCCTCTCCCCTCCCGTAGTGGATTTGCTTGTTTTCGCTGCTGTAATTTGTTTCTCCCATGCAGGGCTCCAGCCAAATGCTTTCATTGTTGGATGTGGTTTTCTCTACAGGCCCTCCCTGCAGTGCCAGGTTGTAATGTGGCCATTCAGGACAAATCAGAGCTGCCCTGTTTCTCAATAGAGGTAGGAAAGAAAATGTCATACACCTGTGGGAGCCTCGTTGCTCCCGGTTGTGTCGGTGCAGCCTGACACCGTGGTTCCCAGGTCACCACAAGCTGTTGGATACAGCTGGGGCTCTCTTGCCCCATGCAGGACATTCGGGATGATCTTTTCAAGAGGGGAAACGTAATTCAGCAAGTTCTTTAAGTCTCTTTGGCTTCTCTCCTGTTCTTCACCAGGCTAGGCTGGAAATGCCGAGGTTGGCAGTATTCGGCTCGCAGGACTCCAGCGAGCAGCTTCAGCAAACGCATAGCAAGAAAGATGCTCTCTTGTTATCCCATTTGAATTAAATGGGTAAAAACAGAGAGCTGTAAACAGTGCAAACAAAAAGCCGAGCCTCCTCTTCCCGCAAATGAGCTCGTGGGAGCAGCGATGGCCCAGGTGGAGGTTTATTCCCAGGGGAAGCAGGAGGGTTTGCAGCAAGGCCTGGACCCGGGGCTAACAGCCCCACATGTGGCATTCTGCCCACACTGGTTTGCAGGACAGGGCACTTCAAACTGTGACCTTCAAGACTATAAACTCGCTCCGATGCGTTAAACCAGAATCTGCTTCTTCCAGAGGGGAGATTTTGGACTTAGGTCTAGATGTTTTGGAATCTCTCAAGCTCCACTGCTCATTTAATTCTGCAAAGGCAAATGCTAATTTGCAGGAAACCATTTGATTCACTGGCTCATCCTCTGTTTTGGCAGCCAGCATCCGTTAAACGCCTGCTTGCTTCTGCTTCCCGAGAACAGTATAAACCACTTAAGCACACATACAAGATAGACTGATCCATAAGTGTTTATGAGCTGTTTGATTTACTGGGGCGTCTTTATCTTTGCTGAGTATCTCACAATGTCATTTATTATTTAGCCGTAAATTAAAGCAGAGAGTCTGTGATTTTCAGCAACAGAAATTAATATCCCAGCACTCCTTCGTACCATATATATCTATAATTTACAGCCCTGAAAGCAACCACATAGAGCCCCAAGACAATCCGCTTCCCCTTCTCCCTTGTTACCATCTCATTACTGCTGCACGGGGCAGGGAATAAAAAATAGACTCGCTGGAGAAACACTGGAGTCAGTGAAGGATAGTTTTAAATTAAAAGTCCAGCTTTTGTGGCTCTCGGGAGGATCCCCCCTCCATGCCCTGCGTGCCTGCACACCTCACTTATGGATAATATATTGAATGCACTGCAATTTCACTCCGAGATCTCTGATTTATAAACTTGCTGGTTCTATGTTTAGGGTTAAAAATAATAGTAATAGTAATACTATTACTAATAGTAATAGTAACAGTAATAGTAATAATAATAATAATAATAAAGAGCTCGCTCCAAATAAGCAGGGAGAGGTGCTGTGTGTGGAGCCTGGACTGTGCTCACCCATCTGCCTCTCTCCTGTCTCATTTATCTGGGGACACGGTGGCTTCCCCTCGTAGCTCCCCCTACACCACCCAAAACACCCACAATTAGTATTTTCTTGCAAATGAGTGTGTGGCACTTCCCTTCTTTTTTTTTTTCTTTTGCCCTCTTCAAATCATGCACCTCCATCCTCGAGCTCTCCACAGGCTGCCCCTCCAGCCAGGAAGGGCTTTCCCACATTCTCCTGGGAAGCTCCATATTCCCAGGAGAGCATTCACCCCTGCACCAATATTGACTGCAACACCCAACCCACCTTCCCTTTACTCCCTGGAATTGCCCGGCCTGGAGTGCGGCTGAATTGCAGGTGCATTGGCTCGGCTAAAGGGAGGGAGCCCCTTGTTTTGCTTCAAATGAGAAGAGGAAAGACATCAAGAACTTCAGCCCTTAACAAGCCAGGCTTTCAACCTCTCTTCTTCCAAAGGAGGAGGAATTGCCAAGGAGAAAGCGCTGCAGTGGTGCTCGTCTTTGTTTGCAAGAAGAAAAGAGAGCTGATTAAAACCAAGTGTAAAGCAGGAGCTGTTGGGTCCCAGAGGCTCCTTTACGGGAGTTCAAAGGAAAAGGGAATAGGAATCTGGAAGTCTTAGATCAAGACATACATAAGCTTTGAAGAAGGATGAATTAAACCCCACAACAATTAGCACAGAAAGCTACAACAGTACCTGAAGAGAGGGGCGAAATTACGATGCCTCCATGGAGATCAAGCCCCTAGGTGGATGTGACCTGAAGGAGAAAAGAAGATGGAAGAACACAACTCCTCCATGGCATTTTGAGGGGCAACCAAAGCTTATCCCTTGTGTGGCTGACAGCTGAGGATTGCAGATTTTTTTTTATTTTTTTTTCCCAGAAGCAAGGGGGGAAAAAAAAAGGGAAAAAGCAAAACCACAGCCTGTATGTAAAACACGAGCCTCAAACAAATCTTACGGCTATGTTACCCCGTCAAAAACATTTAGCTTCAGGCTTTAAACATCTTGGGCCCTGTGATGTTGGGCCTGGTCCGTGCTGAGCAATGGGAATATTTCTGCCGGTTGCCGTTAGTTGCTGTTTTCTTGGCAAAATGCTTCTCTTTTGTTTGCTCCACAGTAAATATGCTTAAAAATCTGTCCTGTTGATCGGGGGCCTTTGAACGTCTGCACCATCACCAGAAGATGTTTGGACGAGGGAGCCACATAACCAAGGAAGGAGAAAGAGCATCCAGCCCCCAGAGCACAAGGTGACTGAAGGGGGTTTGGTCCTGCCAGGACCTCCCTTCGTCCACCCACCTGGAAGCGTGGAGCGAGACCTCAGGGAGTGCGTGGAAAGGCAGGGAACCCAGCTCTTCGTGGAGATTCACCTGTGCACAAGCACAAAACTCCCTCGGGATTTTCAACACCGCTCCGGTTCTCCTCCTGGTAAAGCTTGGCTTGAAGCAAGAACCTGGACCTCCAGCCTGGACCTGAAGCTCTCCGCAAAGGGTCACGTCAGGCTCCTGGTCCCTCCGGGCCACCAGCGATTGAGCTAAAAATGAGGTTTCAAACTGTCCGTTTCTACCACAGCCGGAGTGCGGAGCCGGGCAGCCGGAGAGGGGCTGCAGCTCTGGTAGCCCCCAGAGGCCAACGGGTCGGCTGCACCTCCAGCAGATAAGCCGGGAAAGAGCGTTCCTGGGCACGTCCCGGCTGGGCAGCGATAAGGATTTCCAGCTGGAAGAAAGCACTCTGCCCGATTCCTATCCAATAATGTGCTGCAGCACATGTGCTCTCCAGCGGTGAGGGGGGTGAGCTGGCTCTGCACCTCGCTCCAGGGGGCAAGTTTGGACCCTATAGATGAAAACAGCCATAAAAATCACTATAAACTGTGCTTCCTTTGCAACCGAAAAAACACGTTTGCTCCTTTTTTGTTTTTTGGTGTGTGTGGGATCTGCCCGGGTGCAGCGGCCAGCAGCCTCGACCCCCTGGACGCACCGCGGTGCCTGGCCGAACAGGAGCACCCCGCTCCTGGAGCACCCCGCTGGGTGGCCCTGGGTGGCTCCGGGTGTCCCATTGCCACTAGATGTCAGTGAAGACCACGCTGGCACCAGCTCCGCGCCGGGCCCATCCTGACAGCAGGGCTGGAGCACCGTAGAATCATGGAATCATAGAATGCTAAAGGTTGGAAGGGACCTCAGAGGTCACCTAGTCCAACCCTGCACACACAGGGTCACCTAGTGCACGTGGCACAGGGCTGCGTCCAAGCGGGTTTGGAAGATCTCCAAGGAAGGAGACTCCACAAGCTCTCCGGGCAGCCTGTTCCACCAGCCCGAGGCCGGTTTTTGTTGGAACAGGGTCCAGGACTCAGCCCAAACCCTTGCACCGTGCAAGACACGCTGCAATAAATGCATATTTCGCAATGATGTTGTATTGTAATCGATTAATGACTATTGATTAGGAGGATATACTTTGCTCGGGGTGTTCTGGCAGCGGCAGCGCTTCGTGCCAAGCAGGGCGAGCTGGAGCTCGCGCCCACGGGCGGCACTGATGTCCGGGGAGAGGGGCCGTCGGAGGCAGGATGCTCCACCAGCTTCCCGGGTTATTT
This sequence comes from Nothoprocta pentlandii, assembly GCA_013398315.1. Lineage (NCBI taxonomy): Eukaryota > Metazoa > Chordata > Aves > Tinamiformes > Tinamidae > Nothoprocta > Nothoprocta pentlandii. The sequence goes on along the minus strand of VZSG01000136.1, from coordinate 1,574,360 downwards.
TCCTCCCGTGCTCCAGGCTTTGAGGGGCTGGCGGTCCAGTCCATCTGAGACGGAGCCTGTGCCGAGGCGCTCTGCCACGGAAAGCCCAGAGGTGCTCATGGAGCTGCTGTAAATTGTGGCTGACGTAAATTCCCAGCGGGATGGTGCCCGGTGCACGCACCGAGGAGGCACCCGGGGCAGCGGCTCGGCACCCACGGAGGCAACGGGTCTCGATCTCAACAACGATCACGGATGGCAAGAGCTGCCCAGCTCCGCTCAGGGCCGACATCCATCACGGAAAACACAGGCACCAGGAGATTCATTTATTAAGGAATTAGGGGAATAAACCACCCGGCATGGCTCTTTCGGGCAAAACAAGACCCCGTTGCCGCTCGGGGCCGGTGCCCGACGAGCCAAGGGCCCCTGCAAACAACGGGAAAGCAGAGAGAGAAAAATGCCCGTAATAAAACCCGGCTAATAAAAGACATGACAAGGATAATAAATGTAATCTTTTCTTGGCTGCCCTTCCTGCTCCAGCAGCCATCAGTTACTCCAAAGTGCTGGCGGATTTTTTCACTGTTTTTTGATACCCAGTGGATTTGGGGTCTCTTTTTTGACCTTTCAAACGAGGTTCCCTGGGCTGTATGTAACTGCATGGGGTCTTTGCTGTGCCTTGCAGCCGCTCGCCCAGTATCGTATTGCTCCAGGTGCTGGCTCCCGGCTTCCCTATCTGGTTCCCGTGCGTTCCCCATGTCGCTCTGGGCTGGACCCAGAGCACTGGCCCCCAACACTGCGATGTGACCCCCAACACTGCGAAAAAACACCCTAAAAATCAAGCCGGGTACTGACATTTTCTACCTCAAAGCTTTTCCAAATTCCCATTAATAACTACACTCTTTCTGGCGGCCCAGCCTGTCCGAATGCCTTGGAGCACCATCATTTTCTCCTGCAAGGGCAGCAGGGGAAAACAACAGCAAATTCCTGCTCTTAATTAAAAAAAAAAAAAAAAAAAAAAAAAAAAAAGAAAGAAAAAAAAAAAAAAAAAAAACACCCAACAACATGTCAGAGCTTTTGAAGTAATTTATGATCGCTTATTCATTTTGCCCTGGCACGGTCTCCGTGGAAATGTAAAATTCAGCTATGGCATGATTTTCTCTTTGCATCGACTGGATGGAGAAGGAGCGTGGAGATTCCCTAAATTAATTATCAACATCGATTTCTTGTCTTTTTTATGTTTTTATCCCGAGTCCGAGCCCTCGGTGGCAGTGAAGGAGCTCAAGCACTCAGGCTGGGCGAATCGATCCAGTGCTTTCCGTAAAGCCGCGTTTCCAAGCCGCCTTCCTGAAAAGATGCTCGAGATGAACATTTGTGTGCTGAGCTTCCCTCCTAATTGACTTGTGGTTCGAATTCAGTCTGAGAGAGATAATCTGGGGGCTGAGCCCCAAGTAGGACTAACAGCCAGGTGCTTTTTCTACCTTTAGCACTCGACCGGGCTGAAAAATCCCCTCGGAAGTGTTTTCCTGCTAATGCCTTTAATTTTAAGGCCTCTCCGGTGCTGGCAGGGAGAGGCCGGTTTCTTGCTCTCTCCTGCCACTCGCGACACACTTAATTCCTTTATAAACGAACCGGCACATTGTCAGAGCACATTGCCTCACCCGGCGGATTTTCATCCTGAACTTTGCTGATGAATGGAGCGGCGCTTGCATTCCTTGGGGGCGGGATTTGGCCCTGAATATAACTTATTAAAGCACAGCTGCCTGCAGAGAAGCTGCACATTGACAAGGCTGACCGGCGAGACCCCCGGGTAGCCGATAGCGGCTTCTGGCAAACCTGATAAGCGGCCGCTCTTCCAAGGGCTGGTGCCAGGGAGGCAAAGCCGGGATCAGCGCTGAGCCCCGGGCAAGCGCTGGAAAATCCTGCCCCAAGGCGCCCGCCGTTGAGTCATCCTCCCTTTAATTGCTTGCAAATATTGCACCGGCTCGCAGCGTGGGCTGTAAATTACTGGCAAATAAAGCGCGGACGCTGCCTTGTGGCTCGTGTGCTGCTTTCTGGAAAAGCTCTGGATTAAAGGAGTCTTTGTGCTGAGAGACCAGCCGGGGCCTGTGAAGCCTTCGCTGGGCTCCGTGGAAGAAATAGAAAGGAAAAGTCAAAAAAGGAAAATCTGCTCTTGCGTGGGGCAGATTTTCCCCGAGGCTCCTGGTGTTACTGTCTTCCCAAATGCGAGCGGTTTAGCCTGGATGCTCCCGGCTTGCCGAGGGATCGCTCCCCGTGGGAGTCCCGGCAGTCTCAATGCCCAACACACTTGGTGAAGGGTCCATGCTCTGGTGGGGAGCACCGTGGTGGCCCCAGGGGGGAGCTCCTGGTCCCTGCCTGCTGCTCGGGTCACACATTGTCCCCGGAGCCCCTGAGGTTGGGATATAAATTGGAGGCTTTGGGATCATCTGCACTGCAGGATGGCTCCGCTTGTCCCAAAGCAGGGGACAGCAAAGCAACACAGTGAGGGAGCCCGACAACGAAGGAGCACATCCTTGAGCACCTCCCTCTCCCCCTTTGTGCCAGGGACATGACTGCAGGTACATCCAGAAGAGCTTAGTGCCAAGATCTCGCGTCACATTGAAATGACCAACATTCCCAACTCCGCCGCGCACCCGGACGAGGTTTGCGCATGACGGAGGACGGCAGACTCCGCATCCGCTCCAGATCATCCTGCTACAGGCGCGTGAAGGAAATGGCCTGGTTTGAAACTCCTCTTCGTCCCCTCACACACACGGACACCCCACTGTCGAGGGGCTTTATGGCTTCCCCCCAGCAAGGAGGAAACAGGATGCACCTGGGACAGCAGCCTCGGCGGAGCCGCCGCACCTCGCCACGCTCCCGGGGGATGACACCCTCCCGGGACATCAACACACACACAGCCCCTTTCCCTCATCTTGCTCCTTCGCTCCAGGATGCAGGATTATTAATAGATGAAACAACCACTTTTTCCATGAAAAAAAAAGGCTCGAGGAGCGCTTTGGCGCTGGGAGAACACCTCTCGCAGCCACAGGAGCTTTCCCATGGAAATTCCCCCGGATTTCAGGCCATGCCCTTGCAGAGGCGCTGGAGGAAGCTTGTCTTGGAGCTCAGCTAATTTTGCAGCTCGCTTCCCGGCCGCGCGGTGAGGGATGAAGGCGGCTGAGCTGCCACCAGATAAATGGCGAGCCATTAGCTGCCTGCTTAGAGACCATATTTCTTCCTCGTGATGAGAGCTCAAGATCTTTCCAGTGAGTTATTACTTGGCAATCACCAAGAGCTGGGCTTGAAGGACCAAGTGATTACGGCTCAGTACTTGTTGGGCTGCCAGCCTCACGCTCCGGGCCAGCCTTTGGGAAGCCCATATGTTCACAAAGGCATTTCGTACTGGTGAGCCCATAAAGTGCATCCAATACTCCGGCCACTCTTGTCCAGGGAGCATCATGTTTGGGGAAAAGGCTGGAGTGGGAATCTCTTCCCATCATTTTATCCATCATTTCACTCACGGGAAAGCAGCAGGAAGAGGCCGCACGGCGGGATTTGCAGTATTCCCAGCCCTTAGCCCCGATTTCCCAGGAATACCAAGTGGATAAGGTGCCACCCCTAGCCAGGATGAAGCTGGGCACCTTGTCCTCAGCTCACATCATTCCCTGTCCTTCCCCGAGCAACAATTTGGGTTGTTCTTTTAAAACCTCTCCGCTGACTCCAGCTTTTCTCTCTCTCATTTTTTTTCTTTTTTTTCTTTTTTTTTCTTTTTTTTTTTTATTGCAGCAGCCAAATAGTGATAAAAAAAAAAAAATCACACCTTCCACAGCTATTTCACCTTCTCAGACTGCT
>VZSG01000136.1:1558276-1569777 GCA_013398315.1 Nothoprocta pentlandii | reverse complement strand
CTTTCTCCCTTTCTCCCTTTCGATTTAGCAGTCCCATGCCTCAGGAGCAGCTGGACCCGCTCTTCTGCAGCTACATTTTGGAAGCAAATCATCGCTGCTGCCTCCGCAGACCGTGCCCTGGAAATGTCCCCAAAGGGACACGCCCGCAAGGGCATCGTCCCCATCCTTCCCCACGCTGGTCGGCAGCAGGTTTGCATTAATGTGACATTATGCGGCTGCTCTTGCCCTGTCCCCATGTGCCATCTGCAGGACCCATTCACCTGAGATGCCATAACCCAACCGGGGCTCAGGAACCGTCACTGAGGACAACACAGGGCCATTTATCTTCTGCAGCGTTGCCAGAGCAAAAACACCGCCTGGGCCAATTACCATCGGATAGTGCCTGCAAATAGGAAAAAATTACCTGTGCTCAGAAGGAAAAAGAGAAGTTATGGCCCGGATTCAGCGGCAAGGCAAAAAATATTCATTTTTGTGGCTGGTTGGAGGACACTTGGCCTGTCTGCCAATAGCAGCTATTTTCTGCAATATTGGGTTTCTTCCTTTGCTGCTGGGGCAGTTCTTTCCTCCTGCCGTCTGAGCTGGTCTTTGGACCATTTTCTATTTACCTCGAGGACATTTTTGTGTAAGGAAGCAAGAAGTGCATTGCTGAGAGCAAAACTGCTGGAATTTAAGTGACTTGTACAAGAACACATAGGGTCCAAGCTCGCTCTCGGCACCATAAGGCAGCTAAACTCACCAAAGCATGAGGAATTACTGGTTAAACTGGAAACAAGGCACTCAGCTCCCTCCTTGCAGGTAGCACTTACAGTGGTTGCAAAAATCAGATTTAAATGCATGCTCAGATAAGTCTTCATCTAGAGCTAACTGTTTTAAATGGTTTTATTGAACTAATAAAAACCATTTTTGATGCTGCATTTGGGGCATTTTAAATTGAAAGCCAATTTCTGTCCAAATAGACCATAGTGCAAGTGGTGAGTCCAAAGTTAATAATCATCTCATAAAAAAGAAATGCATCATTCCCTATGCTATAGTATAATAAAAGGAAAAAGGGAGGATTCCTCATGAACATATATTGAGTTATGCAACTGCTTAAGCAAATTCACGTGTTTTTCTTTTCGTTCTTCTGTTTAGCAAAAAGAAGGGTAGGCTGAATACAGCATAAAAGATATAAGTCTGGATGTTAACAGTTACTGACCATGGAGAATGGTGCTAAGGGACAACCACAGTCTCCTAGAGCCAGTCACCTCCTCCCATGCATCTTCATTCCCTCTCCTCATCCTCTTTCTGCCCCAGGAGACAACAGGTTGCTCTGGCCAAGCCCAGGATTGCAGAAAGTCACTTCCAGACAGAGCTAATTATGATTAATTTAAGTGACCCACAAGGAGCAGGTCCCTGGGCCAGGTCTGTCTGTCCTGTCATCTGTCCCCATGCACCTTTGCTTGGACGTGGACAAGCAGAGGACAAGCACCAAGTGGTCCTTGGTTTCCTTCTGTTGGATTCCTTCTGTGGGAGCACACAAGCAAAGATTGGGTCTTGCGGAAGAATTTGGGTGAAAGATACTCTTTACACCATCCAACCTTGAGCGAGGAACAACCCCAGCAGAGGAGGAGAACCCCAAACTGCCTTTCCCTCCCCTCTAGCATGGCCAATGTTCAAATTGGCGTCTATTAACTGTCCTCAAAATCACTCCAACTTGTTTGACATAATGAGGTGATTAAATCAGCAGGAGAAATCCTGCTCTGTGAAGCCAGTGGGACACAGAGATATAAATCACTCTTCAGATCTCAGCACAGTTAGGGAAGGAGAGCATGCATCTCAGGGAGGGTGCACGGAAGGAGGCAGCACGCTGGCTTCGCTGAGCTCGCTGCACTGGGCCACCCCCTTCCCTGGGACACTTGCCGGGCTGTCAACAAGCGACATTTAGCCCAAGGCTTGAATCACAGCATGGCTGAGGTTGGAAGGGACCTCTAGAGATCATCTAGTCCAACCCTCAAGATCCAAGAGAGCAAGACAGCTCTGGGACAGCTGCTCTGGCAGCAGTTGCTGGCATGTCCAGCAGTTGACAGCATGGTTGAATACATGATAAGATCCCCTCTGTTGCCCCACGGGCGTTTCTCCAAATGCACATGTAGGAGAAGATTCTGAGATATGGTGCCAGTACCGTGCTGCAGCATCCCTGGAAGAGACAGGGCAAAGACTGGGCCCATCCACAGCAGAAAAGTGGACCTAGTTGCTTCATGAGCAGCCGGGGCAGGTCCTAGCCCTGCTTCCCTCTGGGGCTCAGCATCGCCATACCAGCATGGACCAGCAGAGCTCCTGCCTTCAGCAAACCACTCGGTTGAGCCACGTTGGTTGCCTCCATCCCCCTCACACACACTCCTGAGGAATCTCCAGCAACCCTCAGAGGGTTGTCTCTGCTTGGGCAGCCCTCATCTCCGATGATTTGGTGCCTCTCCGCTTCCCAACACACAAACGGAGAGACAGTAAATCTCTGCTGGCACTAATTCACAGCTAGACACCACAGGCGCTGGAGATGATGAAGGTTTTTGAAGTCCAATAGTCCCTAATCACTTCAAGCTGCTGCCTTCGCCTTCCCACTTGGTGCTGCAGGTTCACCTCACCTCTGGAGAAGGATTTTGTTGAGGTCTAGCACAAGAAACACTCCCTTGTAAAATTTTGCTCATTTGTCTCCACCTTTTCAAGCTCCTTTCTCACGCGGTCCTTCAGCCTGATTCCTAATTCCCTGGATTTATTATCACTATAAAACAGTCGCCTGCTCCGCGGTGCAACCTAGACGCAGGCCCACCGTGAGGCCCTGGAGGCCTCCAGCAGTTCCTATGGCAACGGGAGCAGAGCGGAGCGTCTCGGGACACTCGGGGAGGATCCCTGAACGGGTCGGATGGTGCCAGTGGTGTTGAAACCTTCCCTGGTGGATGCGAGGAGGCTGGGAGAAAGCAGGGAACAAGGGACCGCAGGATGGATGGGGCACAAATACATCTGCCTGTGCTTCTCCATTCCCGGGTGAATTCCAGCACCATGACCAGCTGGATGGCCAGAAATACCCAATGTTCTCATTGCTAAAGCACATTTTTTGGGGCCAAATATCTGGGTTTCAGTTAGTGGTTAACTCTGGGACCACTATTGCGAAGGACAACACCTAGCACAGATCCGTCCTCTCCACACTGGCCATCCTTGCGTTGGGAAGCTCCTTGTGCAAAAATCTCCTGCCCTTAAACCTGTTGCTACACATTAATGCCATTACTTCCATTTACTGATGTTATTCTCTTTTAATTCTTGATTAATCAATTCCCCAGCAGCCACTCCATCAGTTTGCCCGGGCTCGAAGCAGAGCTGACAGCCCTGTAATTATCCAGGTCATCTCATTTATCCTTATTAAATGTCAGCAGGGCTCTCACCTGGGAAATCGATGGAGGAGATTCAGCTCCCGCTTTTCCCACAGTCGCTTCTGGTTTGTGTTTTCTGCCTGAGAAGAGGCCCCCGCAGCCCCCGGCGGCCTCGTCCCTGTTCCCGGGGGTGGCATCCGTGCCAAGCACTTGGAGGAAACCCATCCTTGGCTTCTGGGAGCATCTCAGTGCGATGTGCCCTGTGCTCCGGTGCAGCCGCCTCTCCCACATCCTGACCCAAGGCAAAACTCACACACACGAGCCCTGCCCAGCGCCACAAAGCTGCTCCCAAAGCATGGAGACCAGCAAGCCCAGCTCTGGGACAGGGCTGGATATCTCCAGTTTTGAAAAGGGGGCAAGTGCAAAACAAAAACAAGCAAAAACCAACAAACAAACAACAAAAAATGTACAAGCTGAAGACATTTTCTCCACCAGAGCAGCCCTGCCAGCTCCACACAAGAACTTCCTTGGTTGCAGCGCTCGAGCAGAGCGCTTTTCTCAGATGGACCCTCTTTGCCTTTTCATTAATCATCCCCCTAAGAAAGCAGCAAATATTTTTCTGTATTATGCTCCAGTGAAGGAAGGAGAGAGGAAAAAAAAAAAAAAGCCAGAATCCATTAGAAATTCCCAGGGCGGTAACAGCAGCCCCTACAAGCACTTTTGAGGTTACTCCAGCAGCAGCTGGAAAATAACAGGGCCAAGCTCTGAGCTTGGCCTGATACCCTCAAGGAAGGGGCAGGTATCACCCCTTCTTCATGGGTATCAGGCTGTTAGCAAGGTCAGATGGAAGCGCTTGAACCCACAGCTTGGACCCTCGCTCCTTCCAGCACACAGACATGCTGCGACATTCCCAAAAAACTCTCCAGTCCTCCCTGGAGGCATCACAACCATTTCCTTTCAGGATGATGCAAGGCTGGAGTATGTTCTCCGCTCAGCATCTTCATTTACAGAGCTAAAAGACAAGGCGCAGAGTTTTGAGAAAGAAAATGTATGTGTATATTTTACAGATTCATCTTCTGCCCTAGACAAGAAGCTTTTCAAAAGCTAAAGCGCCCAGCAAAATTCAGGTCAGTTTTGTGAGATTAATTTGAAAAAGCGGAAAATCGTTTTGACAGCTTCAAACTCCCCTGCCTTGGCATTTTTAGCGTAAGGTGTCTTGCAATGACTTTTTGTCTGTATAATCTACTAAAATAAAATCAAAGTTAAGCCCCCGATCAAATGCTCCGAGTGATTCGCTGCAGCCACAGTAGGAAGGAGAGAGGTCTCTGGCTTAGACCACAGCCCTGTCAGAACTGATTATGTGAAGCAGTTAAATCACTCCTTGTCTTAGAGATACTCCTAATTTCAGCCAAGTTCCCTTATATTTCCCACAGAGCTGATACAGTCTTGAAGGACAGGACTGGTAGTTATATTCCCATTCGGGGAATGAAGGCAGGCAGGAATGCGAGGATGGTCTCTGTACAGAACAGGACTATTCCCAGCCTGGAGGCAAGTCTGTCTGATACTGTGCTCAAAGCAAGTTGCAAATGTTGCCATCTGGAGATGGGGAGAAGGTTTCCTATTTTGGGATGCACGAGCTGCCAGACCAAGGAGACACATTCCTGGGGATCCCAACACCCCCTTTGGCACCTGCAGCTGGGCTGAAACCTTCTCCCATGAGTGGAGAGACCCATTCAGGGGCATGAATCTGAGCGAAAGCACAGATTGTGCACATCTCTGGCCTCCTCTTGTTGAAGCTGCAGGTGGGTTTGGAGGCTAGGACATGGGCCTCAGTTTCCCCAAACATTCCCTCAAGGACAACAGTCTTGAATGTCTTTGCACCATAGGCATACAGAGATACTTCTTTCCATTTTACCTTGGTTTTCCAAAGTTTCACTTTTCTAAGAGGTTCCTTCCTTGGCCCAGGTCCTCCTGGCCACCATCGGCACCCAGGTGCCCCCCAGCGCCAGGGATCCGCTCCCGCTTCCCTCTGGCTCCCCTTCCTGCAGTGCAGCTCAGTTCCAGCCCAGCCAGGCCCAGCTTAGACAGCAGGCAGAATCCAGCACAACTTTCATTAATTTCTGATTAATAATTAAACCCTGGGAAGTTAATACTTTTCCTTTACTTAAAAATTCCAACTGCAATGTTTGCAATTACTGTTTTATTGGAGCATTAAGAATTAAAGGGCATCCCTAGGGTGCGGGCAGCACAAGAGCCCCACGCGGCCCCAGAGGAGAGGGGACTGGGCTGCCCAGCAGGCACGACGAGCAGCCGCATCGAGGTGCCGGGAATGAAATTGTCACCCCGCAACCCACCAAGCCCCAGGAATACACACTCCCCAAGCAGGCTGGCAACCTCCGAAGCTAAACAAGCAAATCCCAGACTCACAGCATGTTCAAGGTTGGAAGGGACCTCTAGGGATCATCTAGTCCAATGTTCCTGCTCCAGCAGGGACAGCCAGAGCACGGGGCACAGATAAGGGAATGACTAAAGATATCGCTGCACCTCGTAGCCAGGCTAACCAGGGGCTGTTCTGCTAACAACCCTTTATAGGCTCCAGCTGCTCTGCTCCTGCTCTTCCTCCTCCTCCTCCTGCTGCTTCCTGCTCCCTGGTGTCTCCATCTGCCACCACTGGGAACAGATAATGAAGGGCAGAACGTGCCGCGGGGCCCCGAGGCCCGGGCTGCTCCATCCCATCTCTTCCCACTTGGGCTTCTCCTCGTCTCCGGTGCTGGAGCCCCATTTGCAGCCCCTACTTTGAGGGTGCTGCCCGATGGAGCAGCCCCCCCCCCCCGCCGGGAACAGCCCCCCAGGGTCCCCAGCTGGTTGCCATGGTTTCCATGGCAGCAGATTTTCGACCACCTCAGCGGTTTCCATGGCAACGAGGCTCCATCCTCCCCAGCCCAGCAGCGGCTCCGCCAGCCCCAGGGTCCCCCCTGCAGCCGCATGGAGGTTTCTTCCATCCCCATCCTGGCCAGGCTTCCCGCTCTGCCTGCCGGAGCACAGGGAGCAGGATGTGCGTGAGGAAGACCTTGGTGTCCTGGAGGAGGAAGCACCTTGCTGGTGCATCCTTCTTTTGGGATCCGTTTTCCCTTCGGGAAACACCACTTGGCTGCAGCAGCAATGCCGGCACTGGAGAAAACTGACTCTGCATCCAGTGCAATGGTTGCTTGGGGTGGAAAGATGATTAACCACCATAATCCCAATTACATCTTCTAATTGGGATTAATTTGTTGAGTTAATTAAGTGTGAAAGCACCTCCCACAATTCTTTTATGAATTTATTTCTCCTAGCCTCAGGCTCTGCCTTGAGCCCTCGGACATAGCTGTGAGGGCAGCAATTCGGGCGCTTTTGCATTGAGATGCTGAGGTTGCCAGCAGAGCTCAGCACGGTTTGCACTGCTCCACCAGCCCAGTCCAGCATCCAGAACATGGACTTCATTTGGCCCCAAACTAGAGTCAGCAAGATCTGTAGGGATTGCACTAAGATGAACTTCCAGACTGGCTCCAAACCCAAAGCCAACCCCAACCAAGCTTTCCCAAGAGGGAAATGTCACTTGAGCCCTGGGCATGGGCTGGTGGTTGATGAGCAGCTTCATGCACAGAGCACAGAGCAAGTGGAGGTTGGACTCTGTCACGTCACTGGCCTTCCCTTCTGCAGGCACCTTCACCTTACCCACAACCACAGCCAGGTCTGCAGGTCTGGGGGAGTCACTTGTGGTTTGGAAAGAAATGCAAGGATGCTTTGGCTTCCCAGTTTCAGGGAGCCATCAGCCCTTCCCCTGGCTTCCTACTGCGCCTGAAGCCGGGTCTTCACAGCCAGAAACTTGTCAACATCCTGCAGGATGAGCATGGGGGTGAGGTTGGGGAGCCCGGGATACAGCCGGCGCCGTCAGGTGCCACGCGGTGGAAGCCGCATCTCCTCCTGCCTTGGAGGTGCTGCCGGCTGCTTTGATTCCTCAGATGAAAGGAGCTAAATTGGGGCAGGCTGTTATTTCCCATTTCCTTGCTTGTATTTATAGACAGGCTCTTACATCTGGTGTCTCTCTCTCTCTCTCTCTCTCTCTCCTTTTTCAAAAAAACCTAGGAAGAATCATCTCTCCTGCTCCATCCTGGTCCCTGAAACCACCCAGGGCTGCATTCCCGGCCATCTCATTGCACCAGGGCAGCGATGGGGGGTCATTTTCCTTTGCTGCCCTCAGCACTTTTGCTGTGCTTTGGGTGTTGGCATTTTTCTGCCTGGCAATAATAGCGAATAGGCCCTATCACTCCCCAGATATATATATAAATATATTGATCTGGAGCTTTAATGGCTTGCCATTGATGAGACGCCGTGAGGGACATGGGGCAGTTTTATCTGAGTCGGTGACAAAAGGAGCACGGCAGCTTTGAGAGGGACATTGTCCCCCTCCTCCCGCTTTCTGTGCACAGGAGAAAAAGAAAAAATAAAAGGAAAAAAGGCAAAACATCACCGCTTTTTTCACTCCATAGGGCTGAGCACTGATTTCCTTTTTTTTTTTCCCCCAATTTGTTAACTTTCTTTGTGGCCCCAGCTTTGCCAAGAGGAGCGCGGGGCGGGAGGCAGGAGGGAAAAGGCGCCGGGTTATTTTGGGAAGTCCTTCCGAAGGGCGAGACGAATCGCGCGGCAGCGGCGAGACAGGGCTCAATTAAAGCGCGACCTCGCGGTCCGAGAGGCGGCGGTCCCGACCGTTAGATGTCTTTGTGAGGGGACACGCGGCAGCCAGATCCAGCACCTGCGGAAACAAACAGCAGCGCTCGCGTCTCGGGCAGCTCCTTGATCCAGCGATAAACCCGTTAGGGGAAATAAATGGGCTTCTCGCGCCTGGACCGGCCACGTCGCAGATGCAATTTGCCACTTGGCCGATAAGCAGCCACGAGGAGGGAAAAGCCGCTTAAGCATTCCCTAATAACCCCCGGATAAGCCGGAGTGGCCCTATTAGCTCTGTCCTAGACTGGTTTACGGCCCTGATTGCTGCCCTCAGAGGAAAATCATGATGAAATTAAAGGTTTTTTAATAGGGGGCAAGTGCTGCCGTGTTGTGGACACCCTGCTCCTGGACGGACCCCCCAGGCCCTTGCAGGGGAGGCTTTGGATGGCACTGCTGTGAAAATCAGGAGGGAAAAAAATCCAAATAACTTCTGGGCAGAAACACTACAGAGAGCGAGAGGCTTGGAAACAAAATCCCCCATAGCAATAATTTCTAGGCATGAAAAATGGATTTCCAGAACAACAGCAGCCTTTCGACACGCCTGTCCTGGTTTCCGCAGACTCCCCAGGAGGCAGCAGGGTGAAAACCCTCTTTGGAGGCTCTGCCCTGCGGGGATGTCCCAGCAAGAGGGATGCAGAAAAGTCCCTCGAGGAGCAGCTAGAAAGCCCCACGATCGGGATCGGGGGCAGAGGGATGATTCTGAAGGCTCTTTCCACCCTTTTACCCCAGCTCTTCCATGATGGTGCTGCAGAAGCTGCAACCAACCCAGCACATCCCCCTCCGTGGCTGATCCCGCAGTGCCAAGGAGGCCCCTATGGTCCCAGGGACAGAGTTACCAGCACTGTCCGCTTGTAAATTCCCAAATTCCCTCCGCTCTGCCAGCTCCTGCCCTGCTGCTGCCATCAGCTGCACGCTCGCCCGCTGTTGCTTTGAGACGAAGATGAAAGGGGCCACAGAAAGGCACCGAGAACGGTTATTAAGCTCCGCCAAGAGAGGTTTTTTCCTATTTTTATTTATACACATGCTTGCTGCAAGACACAGAAATTACTTAATCAATCCTCTCTGTCGCGGGCTGGATGGCGGCTGCCTGCACAGCTCTGCACCGACAATGACAAATTGCTCCGAGGCAACGGCAGCGACTTGGGCACGACGGCCTCGCCGCGGTGGGAACGTGACGGGGAGCGCAGCGGGATCAGGGAGCACCAAATTCCACCACCCTGCGGCCGGATCCCTGAGCATCCCACCACCGAGCGGGTGAGGAGGGGGAAACCGAGGCACCGGCTCCAAATGGTATCTCTGTAGCTCCAGCAGGTCCCAGATCACCCCTTTGCCGGCACCTCTTGGGGCTCCCTCCACGGCCCGGCGTGGGCTCCATCTCCCCACCTTCTCCCCCACACCGTGGGGTTTGTGCCACCTCTCTCCCGTGGGCTCCGATGCGCCTCAGCACTCCCCAAAGGAAAAACACCTCAGCTTCTCCTAAGCTTTAAGGTCTGGGATGCAGTTCCCAGGCTGGGACTTTCTCGACCTGCATTTCTACAGCATTTTAGTGTCTCCCCACCAAGTCTTCGGGGCTCTAATCCCCCACAGTGATCCCAAAGATCCCCCCACGGCTCGGGGCAGCTCTTCACTCGCTCTCACGGACACATTTCTTTTTCTGCGCTGTCCCATTTGGCACTGGCAGAGCCCGGTGCCCGGCCTTGTTGTCCCCATAGAGGAAGGGACCAAGCTGTCCCCAGGGGTGGCCCCAGCCACGTTCTCCCCATCCTCTCCTCTCCCCCCAAAGCGCCTTTGGCAGCATTACCGAGGCCGGTGGAGCCCCGTGCACCCCAGTGAGGTGGCAGCTGGGGACCCTGCGTGTCCTACCCAGGTGCAGGACGAAGAGCAGCCCCCTCGGTCCCCGGGGCAGGTGACAGACCCCTCTGGGGCCACTCGTCTTCTCCAGCCTTCCTAAGCTACAGGGACCATTCTGACTTGGGCACCAGGATCCGCTCTGTGATCCGAGCCACTCATGCTAATCTGGTCCCAGCGGAGACGTCCAACATCCCACTGAATCTGCCCGAGCCCGGCTCTTTCCATGAACTCCTCCTGGCACCAGGTCTTCTCCCCCCTTTAATTTATCACTTGTAGGGATTAAAAAAATAAATAAAACAACCTGGGATGTTTGAAGAGGATGGAAATCCTGAAACCGGGGGGAAGGAACCCCCCGCCCGGCTCCCCTCTCCCGGCCACCCCAACCCAGCACCAACGCGGCCGGCGAGGGTTTGCCCCGGGGAAGGACCATGCGCCTCGAGAAGAAACACCAGGATCTTCTGAAAGAACGGAAGGAAACGTCAGGGCATCCGCAGCCGACGGGCGGCCCGAGGGACCCACGGAGTCCGACATCCCGGCTCGCCGCAGCGGGAGCCGCGTCCGCCCGCGGCGGCAGCTTCGAGCAAAGCCCCTGGCCGGGGCCGCGTCACAAGCAGTCCCGGCACAGAGCCACTTGTCCCTCGCGGTAGTCGCGGCAGGGGCAGAGGCGCCGGTACTTGCTGTTGAAGCCGGCGCAGCTGAAGAGCAGCGGCTCCTTCTGCAGGTAGCACTCGCGGGCGCCCTCGGCCACCGCCGGGTACAGGTGGTTCATCTCGGCCTCGGTGCTGTCGCAGGCGATGCTCAGCCTGGGGACGCGCACAGCGGGGTCAGGCGGCGGCAATTTCCCCCGAAACGACTCGTTTTGAACATTGCCGGGAGGGCAGCGGGGCTGCAGGGTGAGGGAGCAGAGCGCGAGCGCAATCCCGGCTCCAGCTCTTCATTTATCATATAAAAATGTCACCAGGACTCCAATTGCCTGCCCGGCCAGCGTGACAGAAATGGTAATATTCGCGTTTTAATTGTCCGCGGAGCCGCACGGAGCCCGGTGGCAGATTTATCCCCTATTAAAACTTCACCGCTGCGTGCTCAAAACGCGGTTTTATAGCGAAAGAGATGAAAGAGGGAGCAAGGGAGGGGGTGAACACACACAAGGAGCCAGGGATGGGGACAAGGAGCCGGGGATGGGGACAAGGAGCCGGGGATGGGGACAAGGAGCCGGGGATGGGGACAAGGAGCCGGGGGACGGGGACAAGCTGCTGAAAAAGCCACCGCGGGCTTTAAGGCTGATGTGTGCGGGACGCAGGCTCCTTTATAGCCACATAGCACGTGCCAGCGCGGAGGCCACTCTGGGCACGGAGGCCACCTGGGCAGCCCGTGGCAAGGGGGCACGGGGGACACCGGGGGACATAATGGGGCAGGGGAGCAGCACCGGGGACCCGCGGCGGCACTCACTGCAGGAAGGCGTCCTTCGTGTTGAGCAGCTTGAAGAAGGTGGGCTCGCAGACCAGCCCGCGCCGCCGGCACGTCTCGGAGCACGCGTGG
>VZSG01000136.1:1534895-1558120 GCA_013398315.1 Nothoprocta pentlandii | reverse complement strand
CGCAGAAGTCCTGGCGGGAGACGGGATGGAATGGCGGGAGCACCCATGGGTGTCTCCGGCACCTCATCCCTGCCCTGCTCCCACCTCCCCTGGCTTTTCGGGATCCCCTCCAGCTCCATCCGGGAGCTCCCTGTGTACAATAAAGTGGCCAACCTGGTGCTGGACGTAGGCGTGGATCCTCTCCAGCATCCCCTCGCACGTGTACTCGTAAGGCAGGTAAGGGTCCACCTAGGGAAGAGAGCACGCGGGTGGGGAGAGACAGCCCCAATTTGCAAAAATTTGCAAAAGAAATGTGAATTTGCAATTTCCAGTTTATGGGGCAAGTGCTGGTGAGTAGCACAGTGAAGGATTCACTAAGCATCTAACCACACAGCAGTTAAAATAACTCCTTCCTGTTCTGCTTGATGTGACTTTTCTCTTTTTTGTTTGCAGATTGTAACGGAAACCCCTTTGCCAGCAGCAGCAGGTCCAGATTTCCACCTGGACCATTTTCCTGGGCCTTCCTGGGGAGGCCAGTGGCAAACATCACTTGCAGGTGGCATGGGGGACAGGAGTCCAAAAAACGGGCCATTTTCTGATGCTCTCCAGCAGAAAATTTGGAGACTGGGAGCTTTGCACTCCCAACCACCAAAACCTTTTTCTCCCAGCACCAATGCAAGGTGATTCCCCCTTGCACAGGCCTGAGCGCCCCTCCTGCATCCCCAAACATCCCGAAGCATCCCTGAACATCTCCACCACACACGGGCTGTGGGCACGCAAAGGATGGGAAGCAGCCTCCGGCTACCGCCTCCCGACTCCGCTGCTATTTATACGCGGCCGGCAGCTCCTTCTCTCCGCTCCAGGCGCCGGGGTATTTTTAGCTCGGGTTACGAAACGCTGCCCGTCTCCCCCAGCCTCCTGCCGCTGGCCTGAGCCGCCTCCTACCTGCGCATTTATCCGCTTTCTGCCCCAAAAAATGAACCCCGCCGCAGCCGCCCGCGTTTTCCCCTTGGCAGCTGCTCGACACGGAGGAGATGGGAGCCCTTTCCCAGGGCTGGACAGACCACGAGCTGCAGGGATCCCCAGACATTTTCCCCAAGCATTTTCTCTCTAAAGCAGCTTATTGTTTTTTAAGGAACTTTCCAGTAGGTTTTTCTGCCTCTTCCATGTTTTTTTTCCTTCTTTGAGGGAGTCGGGACATGAGCCCCAGGAGCTGCTTCTGCAGACCCCAGGCATCATTGAATAAGTAGAGAAATAACACAAGTGCCTGGTCACACGCAGCAGCAGGCGGGGACCGCTCCAACCAGCTGTTTTCACCCTGATGTTTGATAACACTGATAATAAAACGCGCCCGGATAATAAAACCTGCCCGGAGCAGCGACGAGGGTGCAGCCAGGTTCAGTTCAAGCAGTTTGGATCCAGAACGGGTACTGCTTCCCAAGGGACGGGAGCTTGGAGAACTTTGGGGCTGCTCATTAAAAAGCAGCTAAATAACTAAAACCACGCATTGCAAACCCCAGCCACGTCCGTGCCACACTGCGAGCTGCACTCAGGAAGGAGGAAGTCTCTTTTGAGCAAATCCAGGCTGGCGCAGGGACACGGACACTGGCTGCATCTCAACTCCTTCCTGCACCGGGCAGGCAAAGCGCCTGCTGGCCCGATCCCATGGCACGGAAAAGCACCAAGCATCCACGGATGCTCCAGACCAACACGGAGACGCTGCTCTCCTCCCGCCCCGGGCGAGCCCTATCGCCACGTGCTTCAAGTTTGCAAAACCTGAGCTGCGAGATAAGTGATTTTCCATCCGAATAATAAAAATAAAATAAAATAAAAAATAAAATAAAAAATAAAATAAAAAATAAAATAAAAAATAAAATAAAAAATAAAATAAAAAATAAAATAAAATAAAATAAAATAAAATAAAATAAAATCTTTTCCAGGTCACTTTTCAATTTCCAGTGGAATCAGGAATGCGCATGTTTCAGGTTGGGCAATGTGCTGTGTTGGGGGAAAAGCACCGTCTCTGCTAGATGCGCTCCCCTCGGGATGCTCATAAACTGAGCTTTGCTCCTGCAATGCTGAAATGAAACCTTTTGAGTGGAAAAAAATAATAATAAATTGACAGAGATTATGCTGTGACACAGACAAATTCACCAAACGTTCTGATAACCAAACACACCATTTTTCCCTTGGGGAAGAAGGAGGATTCAGGAAAAGACTTTCACCAAGCCCTGGTACCTGGCTGAAAATAGGAACATTCATCCGCCCGACTCCTGCTTTCCCCCTCCTTTTGTTTTGTGTTCCCGCTGGAGCAAACATTATTCCAAAGACAGGATACCAAGAAATTCCCAAAGCAAAAGCCTGTAACAAGGTTTTTAAACTCAGAAAGTAGGTCAACTTTTGGGCTTGATTGTCTTGACAGCATCACTAATAAAGCAGCCTTTGCAATTAAAAAAAAGGAAGTTGTGGCAAGTTGCTCACGTTTGTTCCCTCTTTGGTTTCCCAAGGATTTATACAGCCACTGGGCTGTAGTTATTAAAGCAGGACACAGGTTTCTGGGGGGAAATACCTTGCCTGCAGGGCACCTCTAATGCCACACGGCCTTTCAGCCACCAGGTCAACCCCTGCTCCTTGACTGACTTCCAGCAGCTCTGCGTGGTGATGCGTTTCCCTCTCTAAAGCCCGCGTTTTCCTGAGGGTTGTTGCAAGACGCTGGGAAGCTCCAGCAGGATGTGTGCCACCACCGGTCCCTCTCCTGGGAACCCCTGCCACCCGCGCTGCCAGCTGCCAAGGTGGCAGCAACCTCATTATTTTTCCTTTAATTTTCATCAAGAGGCTGCAGCAAACGTGCAAAACAACAACTGCTCTCCCGCGTTGCCTTCAGTCCTTCTTCGCGACCCGTCCTGCTGCAGCCCAGGCAGCTCCAAGCCCCGGTGCCTCCTCCTCGCCTCACCTGGGTGCTCATGATCGCCTTGATGGCGGCTTCAAACTCCTCCGAATTGTTGTAGTCCACGGTCCACACGTGAGGCTTCCCAATGAAGGCTTCGGCATAGGGGTGCTGGGAGGACACCTGCGAGAGCGGAGCACGAGCCGTTTGCTCGTGGTCCTGCCGGCACCGGTGCCGCTCTCACAGCGACTGAGCTGGGCTCAGTCACGGGCACGTTTTGCTTTAACCCTGTCAGACACGCATCCCGAAAAGCCTCTCTCACCTGGACCCAGCTGCATTCCCCACTTTACTGATAACAAAAGAGCCGATTTTCTCAACATTTTAACTTTTAAAGCATTCCAGCCTCGTTTAGATTGAAATTTCAGCCACAGGTAAGCCTGAGAGGGATTTTGCACCGCTGCAGCTACGCAGAGGTCCTAGTGTCCCGCTTATTTTGCAAAATGATCACCAGGAGCAGCAGGAACGTGAGGCTAAGCCCCAGGTCTGGAGCAGGACCTGGGGGCAGCCAAGAGACCACACGGGGCTGGGCTTCGTGGTTTGCACAAGCCTCTTGAACTACTCTTTTGCAAACCCACGACAGGGTCTATCTCAATCAAACGCTCTAGTCTGGACGCGGAGAACGGACAGGGGAAAGGCCATCCCCTCTGGCAAGTATGTGGGCTGCTGGATCAGGAGGAAAGCTCCCCGCGCGCGGCCCGACTTGCCTCCCGCGACGTCGGCTTCCCGCGGAAGAACTCGTGGTTGAGGGAGCTGTGCGGAGGGTTGAAGCGAGCCTGCAGGAAGACGCAGCCGTTGGCGATGGCCTCCAGCGGAGCAGGACCTTCGTAGGGGAACCCGAAGCCGATGAAGAGCTGTGAAGAAGCAGGATGCGCTGCTGAGCCAGCCTTGCCCTGGGCTAAGCCCAGGGGAACTCTACCACGTGGCCCTCCCGTGCCCCTCTCTGCCACTCTGCTCCACACGTCCCCATCCCTTCCAGTTCCCCATAGCTTAAACAGATTAAAAGCCCCTTCCCGAGTCAGATATTCTATGAAGTTCCCAATCTGCTCGTAAAAGACCTTGGGATGTTGGCACTAGTGGGAGCTGCAACTTGGTGTGCAGCAGCTCGGCTGGGCGCTCTGGTCCTGCATGCACTGGGAACAGGTCACCAGTGAGAACCACCAGCCCTAGGGCTCCTAGGGAACAGGTCACCGCTCTCCTAGGTGGAGGACGGAGGTTGTTCCGCACAGACACTGCCCACGGTCAGCCCTGGGCACGCTTGCACCCCTCAGCGCTCATTCCAATATTGCCATCTATCATCAGTGCTGCAGAGGCCACAAGTAAATCACTACTTAGCAGATGAATTAATCAAGAAACCTCGTGCCCTGTCTACATGGAGGGGGTTTCTTGATGCACAATCACGCGCTGGAGGGATCAGCGGCCAACAGCATCTCCCCACCCCTGGCTGTGGCTGGATTTTCTCCCCCGGGATACTCGCTCCTAAGCCCCCGTGGGCTCACGCACCTTGGCCTTGCGCAGCAGCTGCTGGAACTCGTGCTGTGGCAGCAGCCCGTGGTTCTTCACGAAGGCCGGCACCTCCGGCGGGCGCTGCGTCTCGTAGTACACCGTGCCATGGATCTCCATGTACTTGTTGAGGATGGCCAGGAACTTCTCTTTGCCCTGGGGAGGGAGGCAGGGGGAGGTCAGCCACAGTGCAGGGCCAGCTCCAAATTCCCTATCCCAAAGCCTCTGGACGGTGAGGGCAGACCCAGGTGCTGAGGTCAATAGGGATGCTCATGACAACGGGGATGCTTGTGCTGACCGGCAGCCAAATGCAGCCCTGGTTGAGTCAGTGCCAACCTGTGTCCCCACCAGCGGCACCCACACGGAGACCCTCAACGAAAGACAACGGGATTCAGCACGATGTTGGGAGAGGCTGGAGCTTGCTGATAGCCCGTCATGGTAATTAACAACATTCAGGATTTTCTCACTCTTTTTTTTTTTTTCCTATTTCACAATTGGGAAGATTGGAGGACCTCACTTTTTCCTTCTCTTGGAGCCTTTCTCACTGTTGTGCTCCAAAGCACCTTGCACTTCAACAACTTCCACGTGGCAGAAAATTTTGCTTCAAAGCCGCACAGGGAGCCTATTTTGACTGCCATATCTTCAACCCCTTGCAGGGCTGCAAGAGGATCCCCAAAAGAGCAGGGATTCAGGGGGACTAAGGAGGCCTAAAGCGGGAGTTTGAGCAGACCCTACATGTTGCTGCACAGCCTTTCTGCAGACCGTACTTGTTGGTCGTGGACTTCTCCAGGGCTAAAAACAAGAGCTGCATTCAGAGGGAAGGGGCTGAGCATCCCTCCTTGCCATGAGAGGAGGCTGGGGATGCCTGCATGGATGGGGAAAATGGCTTTTCCGGACGATGGAAACATCAGCTCCCATTGCAAGTGGAAAGCGGGAGCTTCACGGGGACTGGAAATGAAAAACAACGGGAAGGCAGGTTTAAGTAAGTGCTTTGAAATGCCAGAAAGACTGTTTTTAGAGAGCTTGCTTGCTCCAAAGCTTGAAAGTAAGTACTCTGAGACATAAGTGTTCGCAAGGAGCCTTAGATGCCCTCTCCTTCCTAGACCTCGGCAGTGCTCGTGGGCAGGCGCGCGCTTCCCCCGGTCTTACACGGGATGTGGGTTCAATAGTTCAGCTCTTTTTAATTCCTTCCCAAGCTGAACCAACCAGGCACTAAAGAAACTCGTGAATAAGAGCAAGAGGGTCAGAAAAAGCAGAATAAAACATAACAGATCCCCTTAAACTGCAATTCAGTGAGTTTCCTTTCAGCTAAGGAAAGAAATAACGTAAATATCCTCTCGTGTTTGACTCTCAACAACGTACCCCACTGTGTTCTTTGGCTGGCCACAAGACCCAAGAGTTGCATTTACTCAGCACTAAAACGCTCTAATGCAGTGACCACATCTCCTGTTCAACACGAGCCATGTCAGGCTCTCCAAATCCCGGCGGGATCCTGGACCGTGTTAGCCATTGCAGGGAGGGCAAAGCTGACAGAGCTGGTAAGCAGGGCACAGGGAAGGGATAAAGCCAACAGCTGCATGGATTGCGGCAGCGTGGGAGGGTAAAGCCCGCAAAAAAAGGGCAAATTCAACTGCTGAACAGGCACTTTGCATCCCGAGCAGACATGCAGGGTTAGAGCTCTCCGGCAGCTCCATGCAATACAGTACCTGCAACTGGAACATCCCAGGGCGGTGCGTAAAGGGGAGAAAAAAGGAAAGGAAAATCAAGACGCGGTGGGAATTTGCTCTTTTTATAACCCTTTGAAGGAAAAGCAGCTGGGTTGCAGCAGGTAAGAGAAGGGGCAGCTGCAGCCACTGCCCCACATGGTACAGTGTGGGGCTCAAGGAGGGGGCTGATGGCACTGTTGGTCCTTCACCCCATGGCACAGCAGTTTCGGGGCTGGAGGGATGGGATGAGCCCCACAGGCAGAACTCCTCCCTGCTGGCTCTGGTCGCCCCCCGTTTTCCTGCTCCCTCCAGGAATTTTCCCCAAGGGCATTAGCAGGATAAAGCTCCAGCTCCAGGTCCCAGCAAGTTCCACCACCATCTACCACCAAGGACAGAGCAAGAGATGGGCAACGGGCTTGAAAGCAGAAACAAACCGCCAGGAACATAATGCAAAAACCCACCTAATGGCAATTGTCACAACCAAAATAGGATTATTTATATGCTCTCCTTAGCATAAACAGCCTACTGGGGGGAAGCATCACCAAGAGAAGAGCTTGGAACCAGATTATGGCCTTCCCCGGGCTGCCGGCGAGGACACCCACCTTCCAGATGCTGGCTTCCTTCCCGTACACCACGGCCATGTTGCTCACTTTGTTGGACTTGATGAACTGCTTCTCTGTCCTGTTGAGCTCCTCAGACACAAAGCCCATGAAGGAGTTGTCGGGGGTGTGAGCTGCAACACCAAGGGGGAAGGACACAGGCTCGCCGGTCAAACACAGCACACGGAGCTGCCCCGCTGGCATTGCTTAGCATCCCCGTCTGGGGCAGCAGAACCTGGCACAGGTCGTACTTCTCCATGCAGAGCTGGGAGAAGTCCTTAAAAAGGTGGTAAAATCAAACCAGCAACCAAGGTAAGCTTGTACAAGGGAGGTTTCCATCTCTCTGCCTACCAGTCTGGCTATTTAAGTCTCTATAGAACCACCAAAAGGGTTATATCCAGCCAGGGTGAAACACGTGAGTCACCAAGGGCTCTGCACGCCTGTTCCAGGGCTGCAAGGCTCTGCTCCTTCGCGCTGCAGCTCATCAGACGCATCCGAGCCGCTGAGCTGCCTCTCGCCTCTAAATCCAAGCTGCCCTTTAGCCACGGCAGCAGCAATAAATAAAAGCTTTGCAGGCACAAACAGCTCAAGAGGCTCCTTTGGGCACTCGTAAGCTCTGCACAGACCTGGTGGCTGGCCCAGGAGCCCATTTCCCACCAGCACAGCGGCCCCCAGCCCCTTTCTCAGCACCCAGATCGTGACCTGGGGCCAAGAGACCACAGCTGGTCCCTCGGCTCCAGGAGGAGCCGTCCCCGTGCGGGTCGCCCACTTACGGAACATGGTCATGAACTGGGTGGGCTGCAGGTTCCAGTAGCCCCAGTTGGTGCGGTAGCCACGCAGCGTGGCGTACTCCTCGTGGTTGTAGGCCGGCTCCGTGCCAAAGGTGTCAATGACTCGGACACGGCAGCTGCGAGGGGACGGGGGACCTGCGTTACCTCCTGCACCCGCATGTCCCTTCCAAGCATCTCCCTTCCCTAATGAACAGCTTCCCGCTCCATCCTCCCGTGGTTTCTGGAAACGATGCATCTCCTGCAGACACGCTAATGCTCTCCCCAGCATCCCGGGAATGCTGAGGCTGCTGGTGCCAACACCAGCGCGAGGAGAGCAGGGGGATGTCGAGCCCGAGAGGAGAAAAACAAGCCGAACGTGCGAGTAAATGCATTTATAATAAAAGCAATAACGCTGCTTGTCATTTTTCTCTCTAATAAAATTGTGTAGGATAGCAGAGGAGATGGGAGAAAACATAATAAATAGCAGGACTATCAGCGCTAAATTAAATCGCATATTTTCCCGGCTGCTGATATACCAGGGGATGATGACATTTGTCTTGATGCTGAAGGAGCCAGGGACAGGGCTTTGCTTCTCGAAAGCACCAGCATCCTCCCACCACGTGCCAGCCTGCACATGGAAAACGCTGCTTGGGAGCGTGCACAGACACGTGCCGAGAGGGCAGTTTCCACCCCAAATTCTGCTAATGAGCTTTTGCCTTAATAAAGTGGCTTCCAAGGCAGCAACCTCGCGCCGTGGTAGCACTGAGGGAGCTCAATGCCAGGACTGAAGAGCTCCAACCAAGCTTCACCTTCCTTGCAGACGGGCAGGGATAGGAGGTGCAGGTTGTACAGCCTGGTGCGGATGGATTTTGCAGCATCTCTGGGCACCATTGGTCCTTCAAGATCGTTAGCAGTGCTGTTGGCTCACTAATGAATAAATCTCATTGAAGGGAAAATGAAGGGGCTCTGCTTACCTGTATTTCTTAAAGGAGAGACCCATGTGCTGCTTCATCTGTTGTAGACCGTGGTAGTCAGTGTAAATCAGGTCAAAAGGCAGAGGAATCGTCAAGGGACAGTTCCCCCGTCCCGGAGGCACCCCTAGGTTGCTGGTGAGAAACAGGGACAACTGATAAGCTCCCAGACACCATAAACGCCCTTTCACCAACCCAGCAGGACAAACACCATCGGGCATCCCTGCCCATGAACGTCTGCATCCATGGCAAGAGGACACCCAGGTGCGGAGGTATCACTGTCCCCAAACACATCCGTAAAACACTACCAAAAAAACCCAAAAAACAACAGAAAAAAAAAAAAAAAAAAAAAAAAAAAAACGGTATCTGCTGGAAGCTCTGCACCCTCGATCCGAGCCTTGCAACCGCATCAGTGACTCTGCATCACCCCAGAACCAGCAAGCGCGGTCCTCCTTCATCTCTGCATGCAGATCTTCCTACGACTCCCTTCCTGTCCTCCCATCCTCGCAGGTACGGATGGCTTACTAGAGCACCCGAGGACCCCTCGTCCTACGCGGCCGCCAGCAAAATTCACTCGTGTCTCCAATCTTGTGCACGGTGGCTGGGGCCAGAGCTCAGCCTCAAGGCAGGTTAACACTGGGACCCTCACAAGCACCGCACTGGTTTCCAGCAGTTCCTTACAGCCCTTCTTGAGCCCTCTTGTCCTAAGCAGCGCACCAGATGCTTCACGGAAGCCCTGATAAAACTAGATGGACTGAAATCTCTTTATCAGGACCATCAGTTACCCTGCTGCCAATGCAATACACGATTAATCCGGAGTGATGCAAGGCTGTTCTCCATTACCTCTGCGAGCCCACGAAGCCGCCTTTTGCAAACCTCTTCCATTAAGTGTATCGCTGATGTCAGCCTGACAGCCAATCTGCTTGTCTGGACTATGTTTCCTCTTCTTCAGAAAAAATGGTGACACCTTCCAACTTAAGCAGGTGTCTTAAAAAAATCTTGTTAAATGTACCTGCGATTTCTGAGCGCAAGTTCACTCAGGAATATAAATGATCCATCCCTCGGTATCAGTGTTCTTGCCATTTTTCCTCTTAGACACTGCAATTCCTCCTCCCATTTTACTACCTGGCTCCACAACAACCGACAGCAATATCCTCATAGAAAGCCAAGACGTTGTGTTCATTGGGTCCATCCGGGCTTTGCCCCGCTCTCTCTCTGCAGTAGCCCCATTGCTTGCTTAGCTCCAGAGATTTTATCTGAGGGTTTATCCCATATTTTAGTACTATAGGTACCTTCCCTTTTCTCAGCAATACAAAATCCAGTTAGTTGTTGAGTTTCCAAGTTCTTGAAGTCAGTTAGTTTTTGAGTTTCCAAGTTCTTGAAGCCAGTTGGTTTTTGAGTTTCTAAGTTCTTGAAGCCTTACACTATGCGACTTCTCTTACTGCTTCTCTTCATTTCTCCATATCAGCCCCTGTGAATTTGGGACTCCCCTTTACAGCTATACTGGGATTTCAGCCTGTCATTCAGTGGAACTAGGGTGGGTCTGCAGCGGTGGGTTCTTTATCTGAGGAGCATTTCCAGAAGGTCCTCACCCCTTGTCCTATGACATTTCATCTGTCAACCCCATGGCTGTCCAGAGAGGACATCAACAGCTCTTCTGCCTGAGCAGCAGCCCAGTTACATCATTATGGGGTGCATTTGCTCTCCAATCTCTCCCTAAAACCATAAGGTGACAAAAACATTTCAGATGTGACCAACATGATTAGTTGGCCATTTTAGACACGATACTGGGCTCTTGGGCCATACCTCCCTCTTCTTCTGAAGTGGCTTGCAGATACTTGAGTGCTGGGCACCAAGACTGCAATTGGCCTGCTGCAAAGGAAAAGATCCTTCTTCTTCCAGCCTTATCCCAGTCTGAGAGCCAGGCAGACCAGTGAAGGGCCATCCTGAAGTCATGGACACCACCACACCAAGCAACTCCTAAGAGCGAATAAAACTGCAACCGTATAACTCCCCACTGCCAGGAAAAAAACACAGATTTTCAATTTAAGGCAAAGAGCAGCATTTGCAGTCGCTCCACTGCTCTTGTCACAAAGAATATACGCATCGGCTCAGGGCAGATCAGGCAGGGTCAGCCGCGGGCGAAACCAGCTGCAGTTTTATCACTTTTATGGGCAATTTTACACGAAGCGGTTGATTAGGAAGATGACAAGAATAGAACAGCTCTCACCTCCAGGAGCCACCACAGTAAGATAAACAGAGGAACAAGAATTCCCAACCCTCCTTGGGAAGCCAAAGCGTTTGTTCTGAAGGGATATGTCCCCATAGCACCAAGGAGGAGATGGTGCCTGGTGTTTTAGAGGTGGCCTTGGCGGTTCCTCCTCATGTTCTTGACGTGCCAGCGGGTAGGACGTGGTCACAAGGGGAAGCAGGTTCAAAGCTCGGCTCTGCCATGCTCCTGTCGCGTGACCACGTAAATCAGTAACGTTCCTCCTCGGTCGTGCCCGATTAACCCGTAGCCCTTGGCTGCGCTCAGATGAGCGAACGCAACGGGGGTTTGATGTTTTATAAATGCAGATAGCAGGAAGCAAAGCCCAGAATCACCCAAAAATTCTGCACTCCAGAAATACGGTGCTACTTCAGAAAGGAGTATTACAATTTTATAACAATGCAGGATAATGAAATAAAAAAGCCAGGGCCTGGGGAATCCCTGTTGTGAGCTGCGGTGCAGCAGGAGGCTCCGGATGTCACGGGCTCATCGCCACGCTCTGCCACACATCCTCTCTGCTGCCGTTTGGTACTGGCCACACCTACTCCCCAACACCCCAACTTGGCCCCAGCATCCAACTTGCAAGGAATCAAATTATAGGAATAAGTCTAAAGGAAAGGCTGAAGCCTTTGAAGCAGTGCATCCCTCAGTATTTATCCCCTCCATCCTTTCTAAACACACTATTAACTACCGATTTTAATATTCCAGTCATGTAAATCCTGATGGTACCTTCTAGGTGGGGAGATTTTTTCCCCATTCCTCCTTATTTAAACATTCTTTATTCAAGCTTTCATCATTTGCCGGTTAAGTCAACTAATTTTCTACTAAACCCAATTTCACTCATGGCTGGAGTGAAATTTCCCTGATTTTTTCTCGTGCCATGTACTATTAATGGCGCTTGAAATTATGCAAATAAAATTGATGAGTGCAAAAGCCTTCTTCGCAGAGAGCTCAGCCAAGAGATTTGTTTCGAACAAGAGTTGATCCCAGCATCAGCGCTGAAAAGAAAACACCCCAACCACCTTCCCCTTGGAGATGAGCAGAGCCCGGCGGCCGGCTCGCGTCCCATGCAGGAGCCCTGGCAAGGGCATCAGTCCCAATCTGATGCTTGGGATGAGATCAGCGACGTTGCTAAAACTTGGCTCTCGCTCCCGCTTGCAGGACTGCAGCCACAGCGGTGCTGGCTGCCGCTCTGCCCTCCAAGGAAGCCACCCAAGAGCTGTGCTTGCCTACGGCACCGGCCCATCTCACGCTGCCTCCACCAGCTGTGCCTGCTCCAGAAGAAATCTGCTTCTTGTCCTCCTATTTTCCCCTTATAGGTACTTTAATCCACCAAGGGACCCATTCCCTTCCTGAGCTTGGCGAAGGCTGCATTCAGATAACTGCAGGGTTATCGCTACATCCTGTTGACCTATTTTCCAATGAACCCAACCTTTCTTTCCAAGTTATTCCTCCCCGGGCTGGAAATGTCCAGCACTAAATTGAGCTCGCGGGAACCGGCTGACAGCCGGGGCCAATATCCGAGGTTGGATCTAATCGCGTCTCTGCCGCCCGCCTCCGCTGTCAGCAGTGAGAAGCAGCGGGGGGAGAATGGCTTCATGGCGAGCCTGCAAAAGCAGAAGTCTTCCTCCTCTCAGCAAAAAATAAAATAGAATAAAATAAAATAAACACTGTCTTGTTGTGGCTGCTATCCCCATGGACGTGGACCATACCAGCCAGGTGCAAGCCGCACATTCACACAGCCAAAACCCTAACATACAAGCCAGGCTCAGCCTGGGAGATTTCGCATTTGAAGATTTTGCATTTGAGATTTTGCATTTGAGATTTTGCATTTGAGATTTTGCATTTGAAGAGTCTGCTCTGCAGACACATCTGCTCCCAAACTTCCAAGCTTGGCCCAAATCCTTTGGATGCCGGTCATGGGGGGAGCCTGCACGATGAGCAGCCCTTCTGCATGGCTCTGCTTCTGGCCACGTTCCTGCTGTTTCCCCTTAGCTTGGCAGAGCCTCACGAGAGCCAAGCAGGCATCCTGAGACTTTCCTTGTGCTT
Source organism: Nothoprocta pentlandii (assembly GCA_013398315.1). Lineage (NCBI taxonomy): Eukaryota > Metazoa > Chordata > Aves > Tinamiformes > Tinamidae > Nothoprocta > Nothoprocta pentlandii. The sequence continues at coordinate 1,545,330 of VZSG01000136.1, read as the reverse complement.
GGAGATAAGGCACGAGGAGCTGGGCAGGACGCTCCAGTGCAGAGCCAGAGTGCAGCCCTCCAGAATCCATCTCCATGGGTCACCACTCAGCTCCAAATTAAACGTTTCCTCCAGAAGAGCAATTCCACCGCTCAGAAATTCCTGCTCCTTTATGCACCTTCCTGCTTGCAGCACATCCGTGGGGCTCTCGCTTCGCCTTACCCGGCTCTCCGTTTTGGAGCCCGCTGGATCCGGCTGCAAGAGACCAGGAGGAGCAAAGGGGTTGGACTCCACACCCCAACGAAGGGCAGCAATCAGCAGCGCTCTGCCCCACGCACGGCTGGAACCTGCAGCTCCTTCTGCTCGGAAGCTGGGCAAATATCCAAGCACCTTCCCTCGGGCTAGTCCTGCTGTCAGCAGAAGCTGCATGTGGCCCCAGCTGTGCCGAGCTGCTCCGTGCACCTGGAGCCACTTGGAAGAAAGGGATATTTTTAGCCAAATCTTCATCAGGTGCAAGGAGAGCTAAGCGGATTTCCAACAGCTAACATTTTGGACCCCATCGCCTTAGATATTTCCAGAGGAAACGTGTCCTGATTAAATACGGAACGGAGAAAACGGTTGCATGGATGGCTGCCTGTGCTAGCGGAGCCCATGCCAGAAAATAATTAGAAACGCCTTCATCTGGACATTGTGCTTCTGTTTGAACAGCCCTTTGTGTAGTCCACGGACACCACGGCGGCTGCAGAAAGCACAGGGAAATAGCAGCTACAATTATGTGCCAGAGCCGCAACGGGAGCCCTAGGAGTGTCCGTGTTTGCTGGGAAGCTCTGGCATCTCTTGTCCTCTGGAGCTTCTCTGTGTCACTGCATGTCCCACCACGGAGCTGGTTCTGTGTGCCACCACGGAGCTGGTTCTGTGTCGCTGCGTGTCCCACCACGGAGCTGGCTCTGCCACGCAGCCCCCAGCTCCGACACTGCACGCTGGCCCCTGCGGAAGGGCATCGTTGCAAGCGCCCAGCAGACAAAGAGCTGCAAGCAGGGGATGCAAGAGCCTCCTTAAAATCCACTGCCTTGTGCAGGGCTCATGCTGCGAGTCCCAAGCTCAGTGTTGAAGCAATGCAGCTCTGAGAGCACTTTGCAGAGCCCTGATCCTACAGGGTATCACCTCCCTCCCCTTCGACCTTCTCTCCTTCCTAAACAGCAGCTGCTTTCAAGGGGGCAGTTTCCAAAGTCCCCGGGGTTGACACCCCCAGCACAGCAGCAGCTTGCAGGGTTGCACCCACAGCCTCCCGCCAACCTCACGAAACCAGCGTGAGATGCTGGGTCCAAGCCTGGCCCCTCTGCCCCACCACAGCACTTTTCCTTGGAGGAAGGAGGTGGCGCAGAGGAAAGCTCGTGGTGGATGCGTCGTGCCAATGGAAGCACCTTTCGGCTCCCAAGCAATGCCAGGGACCTCCAGCAAGAAGCACATCCAAAGCCAGCGGGATCCCTTCCTCCCAGTTTCAAGGTTGGACTGGAAATATTGTCTTCTCCCCCGAGCGCCTGGCGTGGCGCTTGCAACGTGGCTGGTAACTAATAGGTTCGGCTTGAGGCTGCTGCTGCAAACTGCAGCGGGTGTTAAACCGCAGCTAATAGATGCCCTGCGAGGCTCTGCATCGGCCACCAGCAGATCAAGGGTTTCAGCTTTTGCCCGTCAAGATGCATCAACAGGAAAGCGGCGGATTCACTGGGGGATGCAAAAGGGGACAACTCCCAGCAGTTAGTTCAACTAAAGGAGAAGCAGCCGCCTCCAACAGCAGCACAACTCACAGGTTTTGAAGCTCCCGGGGCGAGGAAAGATAAACTTCATTTGTCATCCTGCTTGTAATTGGGTAGCCCCTGCAGTTCAGTGAGCAGTAGAGCCTTTGCAATATGAGGTACGGCCAGCTCGGAAGCATCTACCCTCTGGGCAGCCCAGGCAGACGCGAAGGGGAAACGCAGAGAGCTCAAAGGATGTGGTCAGTGGCACAGTCAGGAATGCAGTTGTCTCTCCCAGCTCCCAAGTGACCATGTTATCTCTCCAAGGACAAGCGTTTTAACGGCCTGGAGCCCCATTTTGACCTCATGGAAAGCCAGGGCTGAGCTCAGTGGATCCCATCCTCAGACCTCCCAGGGGTCCCAGCCACTTGACAAGCCGTAGAGCAAGTCAGCAAATACTCAGAGCTCCTTATATTCACCCAAAATCGGCACTCATCCACAAAACCACCTGGAAAAGTGTAGTTTAACACCCTGTGTTGTCACTACTTGCAATTTGCCATCTGCTTCTCTCCCAGCTAGAGTTATCCTTCAGGGACAGATGCAACGAGACACAGCTTCAGCTGACCAGCACACACCGTCCCCCTCCAGATCCCACAGCCTCACATTTGGACTCTCCCTTTTCACTTCCAACCTAGTAGGGCTCCCACAGAGCACCCAGCATGGAGCAGAACCTCTAACTACCAGCCTCTTGGGTCAGATAGTCTTCTACTGGTCTGCATGATCCCATTTGGACTTGATGATCTCAAAGGGTCTTTTCCAACCATAAAGATTCTATGATCCTCAGCAGTTCAGGCCCAATCCTGACCAGTGCCTGCGGGTACTGCTGCACTGTGATCAATATACACACTACTAATGAACAGCTCCTAGACAGCTATTGGCTGAAGTGTAGACACGCAAACCTTTTAGTGATCCTTCGCCAATGATCAATACACGTACAAAAGTCAGCTCAGAAATTTGGAGAGACAAAAATCAAAGTGGAAGAGAGGCTATTCTGTGTTGAATAATTTACGGTACCCAGCCTTCCTGCTATGAGTGCCATGCTCAGTGGGAGAACCTGCAGCTTCAAGCCCTGGAAGGAGCAGGGGACTGCCAAAGAGAAATAAAATGTGAATCAACACTTGGCATTTCTGGGGCAAAATATCTCCAAACCTCGAATCTCAGTTGGTTATTACTAGGCTGCAACAAGCCCCAGGTGAACTCCAAGCCCTCTGCGAGAGCGGAGGATGTTCAAGAAGCCTCATCCAAGAGACACTGATGCCACCATCCCTGTTCCTCCCAGCACTGCCTGTGGCACGGACCTCGTTAGTTAAGTCCTTATGGTGACATCTCCAAGCGGAGATGGACAAATTTAGCCCTAGCCTGCCATACATGTTTCCCACCTGGGCTGGAGGGTGTTTTCTTTCCCGTTTCCAAGAAGGAAGGAGCCACAGGACATCAGATCCCATCCCAGTATGCTCCCAGGGCTCTTTGCAGAGCAGGGCGCCCAACCCAACTTGACATTCTCAGCATCCCGGAGCCATCCTAGCCCAAAGCCACGTCAACAGGGCAAGTCACCCGTCAGACAGGAATTAATTATGCAAGATTAACTATTAGCACAGCTCATTATTAATCAGCACTGTCCCAGGGAGCCTCCCGCTCGCCTGTGGCAGCGCAACGGCTGATCTCTGCACTCCTCCGAGCCAGCTTCTTGCCACCACCGAGCAGCCACCGCGGGGCTTGTCATTAAAAACAGCCACGAGAGCCACAGAGCAGCCACAGAACCTCCCAGATGCTTCATCCTCCTTTCACCTCGAGCACCTGGGCATCATTTCGGCCGCCAGCTCAACCGCGCCTGCCTCCTGGGCGCAACACCAGGCTCCGGATTATTCTGAGTTAATTAGTCAGGAGATAATTCTCTTCATTAATTGCAAATGCTGCTGGGGCTGGGCTGGATTTTGTGCCTTGTTTTTTTTTGCCCGGATTGTTCTTTTTTCCCTTCCTTTCACAGCACGGCTTGATGTGCATCCCATTATCCCGGGTCTTTGTGCCGCCGCGTGGCTCTGCGGCAGGGACCCCTCGGCGGCTGCTCTCCCTCGCGCGATTATTTGGGGCAGCCCGGAGGGTCAGGAAGGAAGGGAGGGAGGGAGGGAGGAAGGAAGGAAGGAGCAGAGTCACCTTTCAAACAGCACCAGCAAAGCCCCGGGGCCCCATGGCACCTGCATCCTGCATCCCCCAACCTGCAGGGACCATCCCTGGAGATGGAGGGAGGGAAGGGGCTGCTCCAGGGGCCACGGCCTGGCAGGAGTCGCCACGCGATGCCCGAGGGACACTCACCTCTGCAGCTCCTTGAGGGAGACGGTGACCCGCAGGCTGTGTCCCAGGAGGAAGAGGGCGGCCAGGATGTCGGCCCATTGCACCATCTCCCCCAGCGGGCCGCCCTTCAGCACCCGCGGGCTGAAAACATCCCCCGACTCCTCGGTCAGGAAGCCGATGTGGATCAGGATCTGTCGGGACAAGGAGAGGCGATGAGGCACGGAGCACGGGTACGAGGAGAAACGGGCCCCGATTCACTCCCTGCTCCTTTTGTGGGCCTTAGTACCCGAGGTGGGAAGACAAGCAGCCCATGACTCAGTAGCCAACCCTCCCAACTCAGTGGCCACCCGTCCCCACTGGCCACGTGTCTGTTTGCCCCAAGTCCACCAGAGCCTGGCTCGTGGACGCTGACAGGGCGTTGCTGTGGGAAGGCGTACAGAGACCCAGGTAAGAAAGGCAAACATTTATCTCATTTGTAGAGAGCATTTGTGAAAAACACAGACAGGAGAACCAGCCTCCTCCAGCACCTCCAGCTAGGATCGGTGCCAGCCCCTTCCAGCCTTCTTGCTGCACATATCTCCTACCTGCAGGACCAGTTTCTGAAATTTAGCCCATCCTCCAGACAAGTTGATCCCATGTTCTCCCAGACAGACACATCCATTCCCGCCCTGCCCACAGACTGGACCCTCCAGTCCCACGAGCATCCCTGTATCCCCCTCTCTGCCGGCCGGGCCCTGCTCGTGGCCACAGCGCCCTCTCCGCTCAGCCGGCCCCCGTGCAGCCCCTCGTACGTGTTTCTGGTCCCGCCGCCGGCCCTTCAGCTTCTGCTCCAGGCGCCGCGCTGCCCGCAGCCACTGCTGGCCTAGGTGACGGATCCTCTTTTTCATGAAGATGAGCGACTCCTTCCCCGTGCCCACCAGCTCAAGGAGGTGGGTGAGGTCGCTCCGAAAAGCTGCCTAGGGAAGAGAGCGGCTTTGCTGTCCCAGCGGCGGGGAAGCAGCTGTGGGAAGGCTGGGGACTCTGGAGCGCCCGGGAGGGTTTGCTGTCCCCAGGCATCTGCTGCACAAGGAGCCCCTGGTGAGGAAGGCTCTCTGCAGCCTCCTGAGCTGTCAAGCACCAGCTGGGAGCTGCTGTGAGGTTCCCTTTGGAAAGCCCCGGACAGGAAAGCAGGAAGGAGAGGAGGGAATTGAGGGAGTGTTGTGCATTCCCCAATATCTCTTCGCTCAGCTCCCAGATTGATGGGCACAGAAAACTATTCCAAAAGGGCCTTGAATTATAAATGGAGGCTTGCCTCGGGCAGAGGCACCGGCACAGCTGACCCCAGACCACCTGGAGCAGCCCGTAACACGTAGCCCGTTGCACCAAATGGGAATCCTGCAGAGCCCACCTAGCACTTGGCACCTCTCACCCTTCCTGAGCCACAGCCTGAAACCAGAGCTCCTCTGCTCGACGCACCAGATCCCCAGGGCCCTGCTGCACACGATGATTCTGGTGAAGTCCCAGATGTGAGAGACAACTGACATGCTGCTTTCAGCTCCATCTTCAGGCCAACCATCTTCGGGAGCACTTGTCCCCCTGGCTTTAGATCCTCCAAACCCACCTGACGCCGGGCAGGACACGAGCCACCGCAGCCTTACCTGGGCCCTGGGCAGCGGTGCAGGTGAAGGCAAAGCCGCCGTCTGGTTTCTCCAGGGCAGGGGAGGGCAGAACCACTCCACTTCGCTGAGGTAGATGAGAAAGGAGCACTCTGTGCCATCCACACCAAAAAACGCGTAGCAGGGGTCAGAGGTCCACCTGGCCCTCATCCACTGCGAGGAAGGCAAAGCAGCCCGTCAGGATCCCGCTCCCGCTCTGCATGCCATTGCAAGAAACCTTCTCTTCAGCTTGGCCAAGCAAAGAGCCAACGTGCCACTTTCACAGCCCAAGGCACGGCAGGGCTCCCTGGGATGATTTCCCTGGAGGAGAAGAGCCAGCCACCGCATCGCCCATCTATCATTCCCTGGAAGGGCTTTCAGCAGCCTCTAATGCAACTACAAAACCAAATCTACTCGGGAGACAGGTTGCTGTGCCCAATATGTAAAACGCACCAATCACCCAGACAGCAGATCGAATTACAGCCTTCCACGATTAAATTACCCTCCGAATTTACTCCGATCCTGGAAGGAAAGGATGCCTGGTGCTGAGGGAAGATGAAAACACAACCCTTGGTTGATTTTTAATACACCTTTCAGTATCTTTTCAGAGAGACTCAGCCCTATGGAGATCTAAGCCGAGCTTGATGCTGGATGCTCGGAAAGGAGATGGTTTTAATTAGTACATATAAATAGGCTCTCTGGCAAAGTAAACGTGCCCCAGACCAAACACCAGGTGCAAAGGCAGGCGGGCAGGATGAGGCACTTGCCACCTGAACAAGCTGCTCCTCTGTGCGAGGCTGACATTATTCCCCAGAGACTAGACAACGCTCCAAGTATTTAAAGAAGATGTGACAGTGCTTTCTCCTCGTCGTGCTTCTGTCATCAAACAAGGAGAACGCAGACAGGTCTGCTAGCAGAGGGGACCTCCTGGAGCTGCCTGCAAGCCCTGATCCCCCTGCCCTTCTCCTGGAAGGACCAGCCTGGGCCGCGATGGGCAACCACCCCAACTCACCTCCACTTTGCCAGCACAGTCAGGGTACTTGGGGTCCCTGGGCACCTCGCACTGGTCTCTCCTGCTGTCCATCACTGCAGAAAGAGAATTTGGGCAGAAGGCAGCCATGCCATGCCAGCAAGACACCTGGCAATGAGGTGATGGGACAGGGTTGATGGTCCCTGCACGCAGCCAGCTCTGCTCCCACCTGGAGCCTCCACCCTGGGCAACATGGATAAATGAGTCACAGAGCCCTGTCCCATAGTCATGTACACACATACAAACACACACACAGATATATTTACACATTTTTGCTGCTCTCAGCCTGAATTTCTGCATCTGATCTAGGAAACGCAAACTGCAGCAGTTCAGGGATCACGCTGCTCTCTCAACACTGCCAGGAATGAGAGAGAAGGTCTCCCAGACCTGGAGCTGAGCCTCCAAGCTCCACATCCAAACTGCCAAGTCTTTCTACCCCAAGTGTTGGCATGACTCCTCATGGAAGGTGGGAAGGTGAGTAGGGAGCCCACCACGGGAAGGCTGGCCCTACAGAGCTTGGTGTTTAATTTCACAGGTCTCGTTCCTCTGCCCATTAATTCCCCAAGCTCTCAATTTGCCATGGCCAACTAAGGTAGCACTTGAAGGAGGAAGTTATGGGTGCCAGCAACCACCTAGTGTGGTGTCTTATCCAGCCTCCCCTCCCAGGCCTCCTGTCCATAATGGCAAGGTGTCCCAGATGCCTCCAAACTCAAGGCTTCCTCTCTCTGGAAGAGACGCTTCCAGCATGCTGAGCTGTGACTAATTACAGATGATGAACGTGTCCTGTATTGGCATGGGAGATAACTTTCAGCCACTGCTCCCTTGGCCCAAGCGTAGGCAGACATCTGTTATTAGAGTCAAAGACCGAATACACGGAACCAGGTCAGGGACATAACAAGAGGCTTCACATGCTCTAACATGGTGCTACCAATCATGCAAGTATTTATGCTGTTAACATTAAGGATACTCTCTTCCGCTCCTTTGCGCTGGGAAATGGGTGTCCATAATAGAGGTGGACATTAAACATTGATAACAGGAAAGGAATCTACTGCCTGGTGCGCAGATCTCCCCCACAGCAAAGGGGACAGAAAGGCTCTCTGGAACATGATCTACACCAGAGGAAGAAAAACTGACAAGGAGCTAAATATTTCATATCCCAGGGGCCGTCTGCACACTGAGGAAGTCAGCCATAAAATGCTCTTGTATCCGCTGTGCCAGTCTTGGATATTTTACCTTTATACGCTCCAAAACCCTGAATTTGACCCAGTGAGGTAACAGCTCCGAAGTCAAGAGAGGACAACACACTGAGGCTTTGTCACAGAGCCCAGAAAATGGGAGAGGGAAATGCCTTGAGAAATCATCAGCCCATCCCTCTCCTTGGTGGTAGGGCTGGTGATGTAACCATTGGGAAACTGAACATAGGAGGCAACGGAGCTGCCAAGGGCCATCTCATGAGAAGGTCTGGTTGTTAGCAGGGTGATATCATGGCCAGAGCGGCATCCGAACAACAGACACATGCTAACCATCTCAAGTAAGGTACAACCTTATCCAAAATACATTTACTCCCCACCAAAGCATGACACCTGCTTGAGGACCAACATTCCCAAACTGCTGATTGGCAGAAACAAGGAAGCCCCACCAGGACCGTGACCTCTCTTTATTTCTCCATCATTTTCATTCTTTCTCAACAGGCAAAACAAGCTTTGGACCCACTTCACAGAGGAAGTGGGAAGGAAGACCTAACAGCTCTGCCAAAGAGCATGAGAGGTCCCACAGCATTCTGTAGACATGTAGGTAACCTCAGATCTGCATCCTTAGCCATGGTTTTTACACGTCCATCTGTGGCAGGCTTGACTAGATTCCCCATTGCAATTGCTCAGTCCGTATGTATTTGGGAGCGCGTGCCCGTGACCAGGGCACCGGGGATGAGGACCTCCTCACACACTTACTTTTCCCGTTCATGAGGCTGTTCCGGAGAATCTGATCTACTTTTATTGCAATGTCCGAGACATTTTGAGCTATCGCTTGAATTCTCTCCATCAAACCAGATGCTGGCTGGAACCTGCAAATAAAACACAGAGACCCTGAAAACACAGTGTCTTCTTGTCGTAGCATCCACGTTTGTTAGATAAAGCCAGGAGGGTTTCCTGCTTCACACAGTAATCTTTCTTTCCTTACAAGCTGTTGGCAGGTAGAGTTTAGCCTCAGGATGTAAAGCAGAAATGCATCTTCCAATATGGATCAGGCAAAGATCTCACCGGCTTTAAAGAGTTTTGACTAAAACTACATAATCAATTCTCTGCCATTTCGTGCTGCGCCCTGATGAACACAGACACATCTGAGTGTTTTACACGCAAAAAGGAAATGTGCCGGCACATTTATTTTATTTCAGATATGCCTGAAGATATTTTACTGAGATTACTGAACTCGTAGCACATGTGGGAAACCATGGGAGAGGAGAGGAGGAGGAAAAAGAACAAAAAGAATCTAGAAAAAGAAAGGTGAAGAGTCCCAAGAGAGATGAGGACGGGCCAAACCCGTCTGGCTGGTCCCCATGGATTTAGGCCAGCAGATTTAGGTCCCGCAGTGATTCACAGCCACTTGGAGCAAGCACAGCTCGGCCAAGGTGAAGCCACAAGGCAACCCCATCACGTCACATACCCACAACCTCCTTGCTTGGGAGTTTGGCCCTGATGGATTACATTTAATGGGTGAACAAGCTGGTCCACAAAGACCACCTGGTTCCCTCCATGAAGAGGAGGACAGTGATGATGCCTTCACCGGTTGCATTTCCCACGTAATTGTGGAGTCCTCATTGTCTTGTCTGTCTTGCAGAGCGCAAGATAGGCTGGGGTTGGGGTACAGGGAGCTTCCCTCTCCAACAGAGCTCATGGCTCAGTTGTCACTGTAAAGGTGACAACAAAAAGTTGTCACTGTCACCCTCTCTGCAGTGTCTGGGTCACAAGTGTTTTCCCCAGCTGCTGAGATCATTACAACGTACAGAAGTGTCACGAGCGCTGAGCAAACCCAAAAGGGCCACCTTGAATACTCCTGGCACCAAAATATTTGCTGCTTTCAGGCCCTTCCCACTCAAGTTTTATGTTTGTTCTCCAGCAGATCAGCAGACCCGAAGGCTGGGATTTAAAGCTCCTCTATCCCCAAGGCTAAAAAAAGCCCCAAGTTTTATGAACTGTTACTGCTTCAGCTGTTGATTTAAAGCCCGTTCTGCAGCAGCAAGCAGCCCACATTTTTCCTTCTGGCATGGTTTATGCCCGCCAATACCAAGCCTTCGTATCTCCACAGGGGACCACATATCCTGGGCTTTTAAGAAATAATAATTAAATGTAGAGGACACCGTTGCCCCCAGGTAGCTTTCAACCTTTCGCAGAGAATAAACCCCAAGTAACCTGCAGTTTACTGCCTGAACTAGGAAGCCTGGTAAGGTATGGAGACAAAACACTCCCGTGATGGGGTCTGCTTGTAGCACGGCTACAAGGAGATAAATTGCTCCTGTTTTGAGGGCTGATGTCTCAAAATGTCTCCAAATTCCAGTTTTGGTTTGCAACTTCTTTTCCCCCCCATAAGAAAGCAGCAATCAGACCACGCAGGTGATGCACACACACTCACAAAAGCAGGAAGAGCTGGGATGACCAGTTTTGCAAGAAGTACCCCAAGAATTCATCGAATTACACTTAAAAGCCTAA
>VZSG01000136.1:1510964-1534535 GCA_013398315.1 Nothoprocta pentlandii | reverse complement strand
CATGTTAATCAGATAACACCTTGTGGAGATGCTCCTCTGCTGCTCTTGGTGTGGAGGAGATGTCGAATGTGGCTGCAGCACCCCTGCTCCACCTCCCAAAGCTTTGGGATCTGCCCATGGCTTAACATTTGCCTGCCCAGGTCTGAGACACCCCAGTAGCCACGCACTGCCCCAAAGTCAAAGGTTCCTTATCCTCTACTTCATCTCCGATGACTTTTGGGGCAAGCTCAGCTAGGGCCAAGACCCAGCACAGGCTGCCAACGCAGGCAGCATCAAGAGAGGTACCTGCAATTGTCTCCCTGTGCAGTCTGTGCACGGCTCAAGCACGCTTTGCTTATGGCATTAAAGAGATGACAAGAAGGTTAAGCAAAAAACTACCGAAACTATCATTAGAATGATTTGTCATCTGAGCAGGGGACAGGAAAATGAGATATTTGAAGTAAAACCTCAAACGGAGAGAGGTTTTCTGCAGCTCATCACAATCCAATGTCCTATCCTTAGTAACGGGAGATGTGGGGAAGGACGAGCTAAGTGGCTTATTCCAGCAAATGACAGCTAAGCAGAATGGAAATATTTCAGTACCCTTGTTTGCTGCCCAGAAATGGGAATGAGATCATCAACCGTGCATCCAGGACAAAAACCAGCCCATGCAGGGGGGCAGAGCAGAGCTGCAGCCTCATCAAACCACACTTAAGGCGAGGGCAGCTGCGGGAGGCGGACGGGGGCATCCTCTGCACGCCATCCGTGCCGAAAAGCTTCATCCTGACCCAACTGGAATACCAACATCACCCAAAGAGGAGCTCTCCTCCAGCACAGGCATCAGCAACACATCCCAATTCCTCACTGCTGCTGTTGGATTTTTAATTTTTCTACCGTGGCACCGTAAATGCCACCAAATTAGGCTGGGGCTGTGCCAGCTATTGAAAGTAGAGCAAATTGCTATAGGTTTCCCAGAATAAATTTTTCCCCAGGACCTTAAAACCGTTTACTACAGCAAATATAGCACTTTTACTTCCAACCATCAATATTGATTCCATCTTTATTATTTTCAGATTTATATTTCCCCATGATGATTAAGATTCAGATCACAGTGCAACTTATAATGCACCATATACTGTATTCATCTTGTTTCAAAAACTGCTATTAAGATATATCTTTCCCCACTGGCAGATCATTTGGCACATAATATAGCTGGAGGTTGAGTTTTCCTTTACTTTTTTTTTCCTGCATTAATTTGGTTCCCTTTACTTTGTCTCGCGTCCCCAGCCCTGCAGCTCAGACCCAGCCTGTTTATCCCTTTACAAGGCACTGTATTTTTATTGCCTTTTAGAAAAGGGGCATTATGAAAAGATGAATCTCTCTCTATTTGTGTGTTGTCTTCATAATACAAGCCCTAAACATATTTGCTTGCTCATCCTATATTTCTTGCTATTAACTGCTGAAAGCCGTGACTGGGGAGAGACCGATACAGATGGAGAAAAGCAGATGTTTTGAAGATAATGCATCACAAATGCATCGCTCGCACAGAGCGGCTTCCCAAGTGATTTCCACTTTCCCACAGCGATGTCTGTGCTGCCGTTTGCCTTTTTAAAGGTTTCTGTGTGCCAAGGCAAGCCGAGGAGCAGGGACCACCGCGGAGGTGCCCTGACTCATTGTGCTCCAGAGCTGGAGAACTGGCATCCAAGGTGATGCTAGCGCCAAGAAAGAGCCAGGTCCAACCTCAAAGCTCCTGCTGGGGCAGGGACCAGGTCCAAGGTTGCCCATGCAAGGGACGTAGGGCTCTGCTTGCCCCATCAGGCCAGAACACCGAAGCAGGAGGGTGAGCAGCAGTCAGACACCGGGTCCTGGGGGAGACTAGAAGCTGGGAAATAATAATAAAAATGAAATAATAAAAAAAAAAAAAAAGCCACGTGGAGCTCTGGAAAGATGGGGCAATTAAGAGCTTTGCTTCTCAGCAGAAAAGAACCAGGGTGGATCTCACCAAGGCAAAACTTCCCTGGGATCCCCATCCTTCTGCCTGTCTCACTGTCCAGCTCCAGGCTCACACACACAAGCCCAAAGGGGACTCCTTGCACCCCTTGCATCCCAGCACTGAGGAGCAGCAGGGACCCTGGAGCACAAGGGCAGGAGCAGCCCCAGGGCCCTCAAGGGCTGCAGTCAGCACTCCTAAAAACCAGGTGACAGCCCTCATTTCCCCGGGAGACCCCAGGGATGGGTGCAGGAGACAGCAGCGAGCTGTGGAGCACCCCGTTCCTGCGGATCATGCTGCACATTTTGCATTCACTTGACCTCTAATCCTGCTTTTAATCCTCAAGCCACGGTGCTGGAGCTATTAGTCTAAGCCTGGATAAACAAGTGTTTGCTTATTTATTTTGCAGGAGGCCAGTGGGGAGCAAGGCACACGGCAAGCCCGGTGCAGGGTGCTGGGCGCGAAGCCACCCAAAGCTCCGGGTGCCACAAGCTCCAAACTCAGAGCAACCTCCCAAAGAAAAGGAGGGGAAAACACACGCACAGCGGGGCGGCTGTGCAAACCATTGCTGCAAATATCACCCCCAACATGGGAGAAAACAGTGGCAAAACCTCGGGGCTGGGGCTCTGGAGGCAGAACACGCTCCCTGCTCAGCTCTGTCTCCCCAGCACCGACTCAGTCACAGCATTTGGTCCCTCCAGGTCTCAGCTTCCCGGTACTAAAGCACAGATAATGGATGCTCCGTCTTTGCAACTTCCATTGGACCCAGGTTGGAAAAGGCTCTTTCAAGCAGCAAGCGCTTTTATGCTCCGCAGGCAGCCCCAGCCAATTTTATATAAAAAATATCACAAACCAGTCTCTGCTTCAAATATAATTTCTGGTATTTCTGTATTCTGCAATCTTTCCTATTATATCTCAGCGCTGAGACAAACAGCTCAATCTCTTCTCCATGAATATTTGAATAAAGGCCTGACTTTGCTCCGGCGGTGCCTGCACTCATGCTGAATTCATATTGGGCAAAGATCCCAGAAAACGCGTCTCGGGATGGGCGCCTTCCCTGGAAACTCATTTTAAGCAAATATTGGGTGATGCATGGGCAGAGCCATTCCCAAGCACCCCCAATGCTAGGAGTTGCTCCCAGCAAATTAGGGGAAAGAAGCAACACGTGACTGAGCCAAGCTGTCCAAGTGACAGATCGTATAATAAATACCAGGGCGTTTTACTCAAGTAGTTCCATTTTAATTTCAATTTACATTGGGCAAAGTTTCTCACGCAAAGTGTATTTACAGCAACAAACCCTTAGCCAGCAGGAAGTCAGGGCCTGCAGGAAAGCTCTGCCATTTCAGCAAGCTGGCAGTAAATTTGGAGGAAAAATAAGATCTCTTCAGGAAAGCATTGACCAATTTTCCAACACAAGCCAAAATTTCAATCCAAGTTGCTTAGGGACCCATAACAAATGGCTCACGCGTACCCAGCACAGCAAATGATTTGCCAACAACACATAATACGGTTAATTAAAACATTTTACAAATGCTCTAAACTCCTCAGAGCTCCTCGGAAGCGGAATACGAAGCTGGAGGCAAAGTTAAGTCCAAGCCTTTGTCCCCCTGTGATGGGCAGCGCAGAACGGAAAGTGGAGACCAGCCACCTGCAAATTTGATCTGTGAGGCCAGGAAAGGCTGTAGACCTGAGGATTACAGGAGTGGCTTTGATGTTACTTTTTCCCTTGATTTTTTGCATAGGTGAGATATGTTTCCCCTGCTCAGGTCTCTTGATTCCCATGGGCTGCGGGAGGCACAAGCCCCATGTCCCCGGATGGATGTGCTGCTCCCCTTGCCAAGGGGGCTTCCTCTTAACCAGCCTGGAGCCATCATCCCAGTGTTCCCAGAGTGGCTGTGGACCCAGGGATGCTCCTGGCCCTGCAGCTCAGAGGCTGGCCAAGGCACTGGTCTGCACTGCAAGGCCAGTTGCAATGCAGCCCGTTTCAGCCACTGCTTGCGTTTCCACGGTGGGAAAGTCATCACGGGCAGAGGATGGCGGCGACGCTTTATGAGGGCAGTGGAAGGTGCTGGGGATACCTCACGAAGCCCGTGGGGTTTGCAGAACAGCACCTGGAGGCGGCGGAGGGGAAGCCCTTGGCTCCTTTGATTTCCCTTGGGACATGGAGCAGCGCCTTGCAAAACCAAAGCCAACGCGCTCAGCACCCACAGCTGTACAGGGAGAGGGATGGAGACAGCAGCCACGTTAAGCAGAAACATTTGAGGGGGGAAAAAATGGTGATTACTGCCCTTTAGCTGCATTTCCTTCGGCTGACAGCTACAGGGTGGTCACTGGGGGTCTGAGAAGCAGAGGGAGCAAAGTTTGTGGGAGTTTCATGTATTCGGACCCAGGACTGTGGCCCGAGCACCTCAAGGAGATGCTGCAGGTCAAAGCCCAGTGGCCAAGAGGACCGAGACACCCAAGCTGATCACCCACACGCAGTGATCAGCTCCACGTCTCCCTGCGGGACGGCGGGCAGCACAAACGCGACCGCAACGCTGCTGTCATCCTGAGTGATCACAGCTGCGTCACACAAAGGCTTTCACATCCCCTCCTGGCCGCTGACACAGAAATTACCCTAACCCCAAATTACTGTTTTTTTCCACAAGAAAAGCCAAGAAAACTATCAAGTGCAAGGAAGTGCCTTGCAGGCACCAGCACTAATGGTCATCGCCACTGCCCTCCGGGGCTGTTGCTTGCACATCCCACGCAGCCCCATCAGGCTAAAACTCGCAGCACCTTCCCTTATTTCACAAAATAAAACACATTTTAGAAGAGCTAAAATTGCATCACCAAGAGGAGAGGAACAGAAGCCATAAGGGAAACAGAGACCTTGCAGCATCGCAACCTGCTGCGCGAGCTGACTTGGTGCCAAACGTCACATCGTGGCCACCGCTGCTGCCACCAACCTCCCACACGTCCCCTACAGCTCTGCCAAACACGGGCTGCCCCAAAGCAACGCCAATGCAAAATTTATCTCGAGTGCTGCATCTCTTTTATAAATTAAATCTCTGCTCTTCTGAGTTAGTGGCTTCTAATCCAACTTTCACGGGCCTAAAAGAACCAACAAAACCAGTCTTCCCAAATGCTCACAGCCTCACTGAGCAAAGGGAAACGTCTCCTTAACAAACTAGCATTTGGGATTTGAGGGCTGGGTGACATTTCTCAAGGTGGCAGCACGTGAGAGGGATACGGGATTCACACTCCGAGGAGCCGGGAGCTCCGGGCCGGCGTCACCTGTGTTTTGGGACCAGGAGCTCGCTCATACTTCGCTTGAAGCTCCGCTCAACTCCAAGGCTGGATGTATCAGCCCTGGATTTCACACACCACACACCTCAAAGGCTGTTTTGCCTGATGTTGCATTTTGGAGGAGGAGGAGGATGTGGAGAAAAGGAGAGGAAGGTGGGGAGAGGAGCCAGTGCTCAGTGTCTGGCAGGATTGCACAAGACCCACATTCGACTCCTCTTACAACCTGCTCCAAGATCTTGGGCAAAGATTTATTTTCTTTTCTCTGAGCTATCAAACACACACACGCTCCACCAGTGGGTGCGATCTCCTTCAAAGCCACCATGCAGTTATTCGTATATAACTTATATTCGTATATTCGCTATAACTTAGCCCCGGTTCAGCCCCAAAGGAGCCCACAGCAGTGTTCAGAGGGAACGGGTCCAAGCACAGACACAAATATCCACGCAATTCCTCCATACAATAGGGATGTAACGGCACAAGAAGGAACAAAACTCCAGCAATTCCCACTCCTGGCTCTACCACTGGTAACGATGCTCTTCCCCAGTACAAAACCAGCACTGGTTTTGATGGAGGTTCAGGATGGACACTCCCTGCCGGCTCCGGCCCGGGGCACCCGCGCGTCCCACTGACCTGTCCAGGAGGAAGCGCCCATCATCCGCTTTGTGCAAGTCGCTGCTGTTCTCCAGCCTGGCCAGGATGTCCATCCTCTTCATGAGCAGCTCCAGCATGTCGCTCATTTTCCGCAGCACCCCGCGGGACTCCAGTGCACCCATCACTGTGGCAAAGAGCAAGTGAGACACGGTCACGAGTCATGGTCACGAGTGAGGGGCCATCAGGAACCCCTCACCAAGGTTTCAATCCCACCCCAGCATCCCAATCCTTGCTACAACCTCCCTGCTAAGCAGTAACCCTCCTGACTTCCCCCTCAGATCCAAATCTTGCCTCTCCAGGCATTAAACCTCAACACGTGCCCCTGATCCAGCGTGCTTGGGTCAAGCAGGCTGAATCAGGGGCATGTGCTGAGGTTTGAGGAGGGAAGCCACCCTTTATTCTTCAACACTCCGCAAATAACTTCTCATTAAGCGCCTTTCTATTATTATTTGTTTTTACACAAAGCCCCACCTAGTCCAGCATCCTGTCTTTGCAGACAGCTGGCTTTAGGGGATGCGTAAGGAAAAGCATGAGAAATGGCACAAATATGTGGTCCAGCCCCAGCACATCCTCCTGGCAATGCAGGATCTTCCTGTTTAGAGCAGAATTCCTCCTCTGCTCACAGCAGCCGGTGGGACACGTGCCCCAGCTCGAGGAATAGCTCAGTTCTCAAAACACCAGCATGACTCCACAGCAAAAATCAAGCAAATCCCACACTGGGAAGAGCTCCTGCTTCCATCGCTTCCCAGGGACTTGCAGGGCACTGACCTGCTCGAGTCAAAGCTCAGATGAGCGAGGCCACCAAGTGCCTGTGCTGGGACATCATGCTCCTGGGGGCACCTTTTGTCTAGGGATGGGCAGGCTGAAGCCCCCATTTCATTGCAGTGTGGCTCCTTTCATGTTCGTGATAGCTTAAACGGAGAAAATACACTGTGTCTGCCCTTAGGTGATGCTCTGGGGGAAAAAAGAGTGGGAATTAGGAGCTAGAACTGAATTTGTTCGGAAGCCTTGCCAAATCCAGCTGTCAGGAAAGACAAAACAGAAAAAATAAATGAAGTAGCTGAGGGATGGGCTGAAGTCGGAAAATCCCTAGGGGTATTTCTGTGTAGGCTTTCACTCCAGGGCTCCGTGCTGGCATCTCCAAGAGTGCCGGAGCTTGGGGAGAGGCCAACGCCATGCTTGGGCATTCAACAGCTCCCACCTGATGTGCTGCTGTCACCCTGATCACTTTGGTGGAGGCTGGACTAGATCATTTCTAGAGGTCCCTTCCAAACTCGGCACTGTGTGACTTCTGACGGAAAGCAGAGCCACCCTAGGACGTCTCCCCCTTATCCTCATCCCCAATGCCCCCTCCACCGAAGCCCTTAAAGATGAATTTTGAAGCCTCATCAACACCTAGTTTCCTTGTCGCTGGAGAGGTTGTTTTTCATCCTCCCCTGTTGTTGTTGCTGTTGCAGAGGCTCACGGAGGATAACAAGAGCGATTTGACATTTTTGGCAATGATTATTACATCTCTTGGAAAGCGTGCCTCATTAAAACCAGGAGCAGGGAAGGGAAAAGTGCTGAAGCAATGCTTTTGAGAAAAAAAATAAATAAATGCAAGAGCCGGGATTAATTTGTAAACCTGAAGTGGAGTCCCAGCAAACTGCTGCTGAGCAGCCTCACGGCCAATAACCACTGAGGTGGGTTACAAGAAAAGGAGGAAAAAAGAAGATAGGAAAGAGAAACATCCCATCACTTTTCGATGCTGGACAGCACTGTCTGGTAGCACCCTGCAACATTCGCCACCTTGACCATCCCCATCACTGACGAGGCACTTGGCCTCCTCTTCCTCTCGCGTGATCCTCAATAGCATGGAAAACAGCACTGAGGACAGACAGGATCAACCAAAGCCTGATGCAGGAGCGTGAAAACTCAGCATCAGTCATGCAAGTCACTATTTTCTTTAAAAAAATAAAAAAAAGGCACAAGAGAGCTGCTAATTTACAAAGGAGAAATAGTCTAATTACCCTTGATAATCAGCAATGATGGGAAAGATGACACAAGTAAAACTGCACAGCAGATTAATTGGAGTTTGCCAAAGTATGACAGGCTCCTGACAGCTCTGCAGAGTGGCAGGCGCTCTTTCAAGGCAATCACTGAACCTGACAGAGGTTTTCATAGCAGCACGATGAAATAATGATTGCAATCAATCACCTCGAGCTGCATTTCCTGAGACACGCTGGTAAACACGGCGCAGGGAGGGGAATTATTTATGGTGCTTCAGACGGGCGTGCAGCTCCGTAATTGGATGAAATCAGGAAAAAAACCACCCCACTCATCCCCCAAGGGTGATGCCTGTTGGAAGAAGAAATAGTTTCCCCACAAAACGAGGGGAACAGTCGACAGCTGATCCGGTCAAATTTGGATAGGTCAAAACCCTAGGGAATTCACTAGCGATACACTCGTCTTCAGGATGCCTGCTTTGAGACGCTACGTTTCTGGGCAAAGGTCCCATGCGGCACATTGATTCGACACCAGAAGCTCTGGAAACGGGAGCCGGGAAGGAGGCACGGGGGAGTTTTGCTGGGCGCCACGGTGAGGGCGGGCACGGGGCACAGCCCAAAGGAGCTGCGAAGGCAGCGGTGCGGGCGACGTCGCTTCGGGCAAGTCGCTTCGGCAGCAGCCAGACACTCCGGCACAGCAACCTGCTCGAAGACGCCGGGATATCATAGAACCACAGAATGCTTAAGGTTGGAAGGGACCTCAGAGGTCATCTAGTCCAACCCCCCTGCTCACGCAGGGTCACCTAGAGCATAGATATGTCTACATCCATCGCAAAAACCAGCTGAATTAATCCCGATCTAAAGCGTCGCTGGCTCTGCTTCCTCTCCCTCCTTGAAAGGGCAGCCCTGAGCCACCTAAGCCCGACAACACGGCCCAGCAAAGGGCCATGGCTCTGAGAAGGGTTTTGGGGTAGGTGGGCTGGTTGCAGCCACTCCAGGACTGGCATTGGGACCCCACTTCCCTGCCCCTCATGCTCCTCTATTTACTTTCCCTATCGCTTGTGATCCGAGTGGATTAAGCGACTCAAGAGGCAACTAGCCAAAGGCTCCAGCTAACCCTGACGCATAATCCATTAAAAATCACAGCCAGGAAAGCCAGCACGAGCAGCAACAAGCCAGCCCAACAAGTCCCCATCGCTGCCAAGGGTCGTGGTCCCATTTGGAGCAGCTCAAGGGCCAGCTGGGTGGCAGGGGGCTCCAGACTCAACCAGGGGATCCCTCAGTCCTCCTCAGATCCCTCAGGGCGCTATTCCCATAGAAATAAGGGGAGGCAGGAAGCTGAGCAGCGCAAACAGACTTATATTTATAGATGGGAATATTGCACTGTCCCTTGGGAGATCACGGGGCTCTCCCCTGCTCCCAGAGACCTGGGAAGGGGAGACCCATGCCATGGGGGCCAGCATGGTCACGCCAGTCCGGAGCCACCGCTCTGCGTTCGGGAAGAGGGAATAGCGGCCACTCATCCTCTCGCCAGGGCCCCATGAGGTGGGATGAGGAGCAGGAGAAAAATCACAGCCCAGCAGGAGCTGCACTTCAGGACTACGGTGCTGGGAGCTATTTTTTACTCTTTTTTTCCCCCCTCCTTCCTCCCTGTCACTTAAAAACAACATCCTAGCAGGGTATTTTTAGTTGTTCCTCTATTGTCAGTCAGTGCTATTTTAAATTGCATTAAGTTACTCTGCAGCGCTCCAAACACTTCAAGCTGCAGGGGAGGCTCTTTTGAACCAAGAGATTAACACAGATTTAAAATCACCTCCTAAAACACCCGGGCTCCAGGAGAGGTGTGGCTAAAGGGTTACTGGTGCCCACTACTAAGGATGGTGGAGACCATCCCTTGGAAGAAACGGAGTCCCAGTAGGAGCTAGAGCTCTGCAAAAAGCCACCACCACCACCCCTCTCACCTCCAGGAAGGGTCTACAGGGTTCAGGCTTAAGAAGTGGAGGAAAAAGGGGTCACGGCAGCCCCAGAGCCAGCCCCTAGTTTCAGACACCCCATCTCCATCTCCAGGTATTCGCCTGCCCTGGAGGCCACTGTGCTGCTGGAGGAGACTCCAAAGCCCCATTCCTCCTCCTCTACACATACTGGGAGCACCAGAGCTCCCGGTCTCGTTTACAAGCAGCCCAAAATATTATGCTTCAGAAACAGCAGAACTCACTAATTTAGCGCTTATCATTTCTGTTTCAGCCAAAATTATTGGCCAAAGCCTGCCAGGCATCTTGCCACCGGGGGAATTAAATCCTCCCCTCCTCCAAAAGGATTTGCCTCCACGGGGGCATCAGCAGAAGGTGACTTGCAGCACTGGGGCACTGGCCGAGAGCTTCACCCAGCTCTGCTCAAGGCAAACTGGGCCCAAGTCCCTCGTTTAGGAGGAGCAACAAATAAATCAGTGGGAAAAAACCACTTTTAGGGCAGTGCTGTGGTTCCCAGCGTGCTAGTTGTTCTTCCTGGAGTACGTGCCTGCTCCCCACTCTGGGGGAATTCTGACTCAGGAGCAAGAGGGGTAATAGAAGCATAAAGAGACACCATCATCCTCCTCAGGCCTCGGCGGGTGCTTGCTCATCGCAAGCTGATGGAAACACCACATGACTTTTTTTTTGAGCTACAGAAAAAGGGTGAGGGAAGAAAAAAATTAATCATTCTCTTAAAAAAAAAGTCTCTGGCTCCAACCTGTGTCAAACGGGCACTTTTCCAGGCAAGAGGCCAAGCCTTACATGCCACTTTTGCTGCTTTGTGCTGCTTTTGCCCTGCAAAGCGGCCGCTCGCGCATGCCCAGCCCTTTGCACCATCCCAAACAGGGATCAGGTGGGAACGACCCAGCTCTCAGCTTCTGCTTGCTGCTCCTCAGCACCCCATGCAGCCCTGCATGATCCCGGCACGACGAGCTTGGGGCAAACAGCTCCCAACACCGTCCCTTGGGGGCAAACAGCTCCCAACACCGTCCCCTGGGGGCAAACAGCTCCCAACACCGTCCCCTGGGGGCAAACAGCTCCCGACACCGTCCCCTGGGGGCAAACAGCTCCCGACACCGTCCCCTGGGGCGCTGCTGCAGACAGTTGTTCGCAGCCGCTCTGCAAGCGGCATCGGCAGCAAAGAGGCCACGGAGAACATCTCCTAGCCTCCTCACCATGCCCAGGACTAACACCAAACTGGCCTTGCACGCAGCAAAGGACACCTGTCCTCAGCTCAGGATGGCTCTGGCTGCACTACCCACCCTGCCAGGTAGCACATGGGCTTCCTCCTAACCACCAGCTACGAGGACACTCGTACAAACTTACTCTTAACAGCGATTTTGAGCTTGACCTTTCTGCATCTTCTGTGATGAGACATGAAGATGGGATCCTACCATGCTAAGTGAGGACATGCTGCAGCCAGGGCAGAGCTGACGCAGAAGAAAAACCAGCAGAGATGTGAGCAAGAGCAAAGGCCCCCTCTTAGTAGACCACGTAGGTTCACACATTCCCAGTTGGCCTCTTTGCTCCACATCTCAGGGAGCCATGCAAAGGACTGAACTAATGCTAGATCCCATCGTTTCATGACACTACCACCCTGGAACACCAAAGATGTGCTAACAGAAGATAATGTTGAAGGTTGCTCGGGGCGATTCCCTGTCCTCCATCCCCCGTCCTCCTCCGCTAACATCCTTTTCTCTTGAGAGAAACCACAAGTTCCACAGTATTCAGCTGCCCTACACAACCCTGAACAATCCCTCCCTCCACTCGTGTGCTCATGGATGGAGCAAATTGCTTCAAGCAGGTGAGTCTCTAGGAACTGCAGCAGGCAACAACGGCAGTGGAGGCAGAGGGAAAGCAGGAGAGGCACGGAGAGCAGGGCAAGCTTCTTGCCAAGTAGCACTAAGCAGCATTTCCAGCCCAAACTGCCTTGGTTGTCATCTGCTTAACCTCTCTCTCGAGCCTCATATCCCAACTCAACAAAGCAGAGCCTTTGAAAATCCCGGGAAAGTGGGATTCCTTGGATTCAAGCATAGCTTGGATCCAAGGCAGGATACCTCATGCTTCAGCCTAGCAAGAGGGGCTACCCCATGAGCTTTACAGAACTGGTTTCTTTCCTACAGAGAGTAAAAGCCAATGACATCTCAGACACTTTTGCAGAGAGAATTTTTAAAAGAAGTGCTTTCTGGTCACCTGTCCTGCACACAACCTTGCCCTGTATTTGCCCTTCATAAAGCCTGGCTTAAGCTCCTGCTCATGGCTTACAGAAAGACCTGGGAGAAGGTTCCTGGGACACAAAGAGGGCAGAAAGAAAAGTTTTCTCCTTCAGCAGTTGATTGCAGAAAATAAAGTACTTCCTGACACCACAGAGACGTCAGATGTTCCACGTGTCCCCAAAGGCACCACACCAGGCTCTGACAGAACCTCGGGCTCTGATGGAAGCACTTCCATCACACAGGCATTCAGCGGAGCTTCGCTTCAGCTCTTGACTCAGTTCTCCTAGCAAGACGGAGCTATTGCCTGCAGCAGACCACACGTGCTCCTTCTCCAACTTCTGCTGCACCACAGGCCAAGGGAAGAGTCCCCGGGGGGAGCTTTGCTCCAGCCTCCTGGATTCTGGAGGAGCAACGCATGTTCCTGTACAAGACATAGTGTTCACGTGCATTTGCCAACACACTCTCTGGCCCTTTTCTGCTCCTTGTCTTTCCTGCATCCCCCATTCCCACAGCAGTTGAGGAAGCACAAGTGGCCCATCTGTGGTCACCAACAGGAAGCCATATGGAGATGCCGCCGAGAGCTCCTTTTAGGGGAGAAAGAGGCAGGTGTCGAGTCTCTCGAGCTGAGCATCAACCAGACAGGAAGCACTTGAAAACGGGTTGAACATGGGAACAGAATCCGCAAACACACAACTCCAGGACTCGTCAGGCAGCCCAGAGACAGCGCAAAGGTTGCCAGATTCATGCCTATCAGCAGGAAAACTGCTTTCCCAGCGCACACAAGAGCAGCACCAACAAGTACAGGAAGCACTCAAAGTACTTGTAGGTAAGTACTACCAAGGTCACTTGAACCTGAACCAACCTCTCAAGCTAGCTCTATATAAGCAGCAGCTCCAGCAAGGAAGCTCTGGCCATTTGGGGAAATCAAGGCTGTTCCACATCTCTGAGCCTTTAGCACCCTATACTCATGTATGGGAATCAACAACAGCAGGATCAGAAGCCCTTCAACTTTTCAACTAGCTACACCAGTGGCAGGCAATATTCCAGCCTATATTTAATCACGTTTTAACAGTTAATAACTTATTTTTCCATCACTAATCCCCTGCAGCAACAAGTTCCACCAACTGGTTGTATAGCACCACAGAAAACCAGGTTGGGATCCAGGGCAAAAAAGCTGCCAACCACCACCACAAGGGCAGTGGGACTGTTGGCCATTTCCTTCATCACAAGCTCTCGCCATTAAATTTCAGCCCGTTAAAGACCTTGATTTATTTTTAAGGTCAGAACCCTGCCCCAAGACAACTGTATGGTGGCAGTAAAACAAAACAAAACTCTTGAGTCTAGAGCTGTTCCCAAAGTTTCTCCCCCATTCAAGATTTATAGACTTGTCTACTTTCTTTAATCTGGATCGGTGTTTGCAGAATAAATTCTCTTGGTGGCCATTTCAGAAGGGAAGGTTTGTCTGTGTTCACTTGACAGCAGCAGATTAGGATAAATAACTGGCATTTCAGAAGATTTTTCATTTATTGTTAAGACGCAAAGCCTCTGTAGCATCAAATCATCAAGCAGAGAATCCATCTGAAGAACGAGTTCTGGCACACACCGAGAAACCGTTTCTGGAGACAGCCTCCTAGCAAAGGATTCACATATGAAAATAAAATTAAAGGTGAGATTAACTGTTCAACTGTGGCATTATCTGTTTTTCCTTTTCACGCTTTTGCCTTGCATCTATCTTCATTGGGGCTTCACCCAGCTGCTCACACAGCCTTGCAAGACCAAAAAGCCAACAGCAAGTCTAGGGTTTTCACCACGTGCTCCTCTCCTCCACATCCAAGGCGCTCGTCGTCTCCTTTCAAAGCATCTTTTGGGTAAATTTGGGTCCAGAATGGAATTTGGTTGATATGAGCAAACTCAGCTCATTATAGTCCTCCCAAAGCTTAACAGGGAGTTGAGCTGGACCCCCAGGGTCCAGTTGAGCTGGACCCCACAATCGCATGGCCACAACCACAGCACCCAGACAGAGAGCCAGGACCAGCACCAGGAAGGAGCACGGGAGCAGGTCCTTGCAGAAACACCAGCCCTGGTAGCAGGGCAGCACACACAGACTTTCTGTGTGCTACCAACTTGCAACACGGAAGGATTAAATCAATTAATAACGTCCAGCAGGGCCAGCTGGACCCAGTGCTTCAGGTGGCGCATGCAGAGGAGAGCATCAGGCCAGTGTAGCCTCCTTCTGCAGGCTGGGCACCCACTGCGCTCCCCAGGGTCTCACTGGGCACCCTGGCACGTGCACCTCATCCAAAGAGGTATTTACAGCATTACAGAATGTTCAAGGTTGGAAGGGACCTCTAGAGATCATCTAGTCCAACCTTCCTGCTCAAGCAGGAGCAGGATTTAAGCCCATCAGGCTTAAATATGCAGTAGACACGCAGGAAATTGCAGCACATACACCCAAATAACCCTCCAAACAGGGCTGGGAAGCATCTGAAGGCGATTGCCACCATCACTCACACCAGCAGCTCATCAGCCCAGTCAAATCAACCCGCTCCGTAGAGCAGCACTACACACTCAACAGCAGCTCTACCAGCCAGCAATATTTCTTTGGTTTCCTTGGGATCCATAATGCATGTTAATTAAATACCAGTTTATTATTCAAACAGACCTACCGAGACATTGCAGCTTTGTAATAAAAAGCATATCCAGATCTGTTCCCCTCAACCCTCACTGAATTAAACATGCATTTAGCGTGCCTCCACTCCAGCTCAGCATCACCTTGGCCACGAGGGGCTTCCAGAGGCCCTCCAGCACAAAGCAGACCTGGTCTGGAGGTCAGGCTTGCTCAGGCCCTTATTCCAGAAGGGAATTCCCACTAGCCCATCTGAGGACAGGGTCAAGGTTCTCCCAGGGCACCGATGAAGGCAGCCAACATAAGCCTGGCTTTTCTGGAGGACACAAGTGATATCCACTGCTACCCTCAGGGACTTCCAATTGCCACCACCTTTCAGAGAGGACAGAAAGAGGTCTGCAGTGAGTTCAGCCAGTTCCCCCAGCTCCTACCCAACCCAAGGCTTATCCATGCCCTGAAATCTTGCTCATACTTGGCTTTTGGGGCATCTGGCCACACATGATCACATCCAGGCCAACCACACCAAGGTGGCTCAACTACTCTGCAGAAAGTTAGACGCTGAGCACTGCTACCATGGGAGAGGTTGAACCTCCGCAGGTTGAACCCCACACAAGTAGGGCAAGAAATGCATCTCACGTGGTGTCTCAGAAGCCCTGGCTACAAAGAATACAGACAAAAAGTGAGAAAAAAATCCTCCACTTTCCAAGCCTGAATTAGACAAATGAACCACAGAACCATGAACCTTTCCAAGCAAGAAACAGGAAACAGCCAAGTCTACAAAAGTTCATCTGCAGGCAATACCTCATTCTTGCAAATTGCATCCAATGAAGGAAATAAAAAGATTTTACAGTAAGGTTTTTTTTTTTGTGGGCTTTCTAATCAAGCAGCAGTCACCTCAACCAGAGTTACAGATTTAAGAAGCCAAGAGCTGGAAAATTAGGAGACCTGAGTCGAAGTCCTGTGGTTCTCCTCTCCCTCCACTATTCTTTTTAAATAGCATATGATAGCAGTTACCAGGATTAACATTCAAATCCCTCAGTCTATGCAGCAGCAAGTCTATGCATCCACCTCGCTCTACCTGTAAGGGAGACATCTCTTTAAGAGACATCTGCTGCAGCAATCAAAGCCAAGTTGCCCCACAAGTTGGAGCTCAGTTGCAAGAAAGGATATCAAAATGTATAAATTGGCTCAGACACCTAAAATCCTAAGTGTGGATGAGTCAGAGGTGAGAACCTGATAAGGGCTGGGGTTTGCTCACCGCTGAGCCCTTATCGTGCTGACCCTGCATCTGCTCAACAAGAGACACGGAGACTGGAAAGAAACGGTCTTGGGTGTCAGGATGCGGCTCAGCGTCGTGACTCGCGTAAGGATGTTGGACTAGGTGACCTCCGAGGTCCCCTCCAACCGTGAGCATTCTATGAGTCTATGTTAGGAGCTACTTTAAGGTACTCGTGAGGAGGACAGAGACTGAATTACTTTCTGCCTTAGTTTCACTGTGGCTTTGGATGCCCCTTTGGGGAGGGACCAGGGTCTTCTGCAAGTTTCCAAACCCCTCTGCCTACTGTTTGTACTGCTGTTTATGCCATCTCTCAGCTCTAACTGGTCCTGCTATTAAGTTGTCTCCCTCAGCCTTTCTTCCAGCTCTGCCCATGCCCCTTTCCCACACCACAAGCTCCCTGTTAGTGCCGGGCTCTCCTGGGACAGACTTGAAGAACTCTGCTGTTAAAGATTTACCATAAATAATCTTACTTTGTCTTAAAAATTAAGGGCAAACACATTTTGTTAACACTGGAATGATTTTTTACAATGCTTCAGAGCCTCCAGAAAACGCATTTTCCCAGCAACATGGAAAAACCTCTAGCCCTTGCAGACCGAGCCTTCTTAAACACAAAACACAAGGTCCCCAAAGCATCAGGGACAGGTCCTTGGTGGATGGCACCAGAGGCAGCCCCACGACTGGCCCCGCAGCTCCACACAACAATGTTCTTTACTGCAAGACAGGGTCAGCTCCAACACGCAACACGTGCCCCAGCGCTGCCTGCACATGCTGGCATGCCAACAGAGCCACGTCCCAGCCTCAGAGCTGCAAAACTGCCCCAGACCACGGTGGGAAAGGCCAGCAGGACCTGGGCTGTCCGGACACATGTGCATCCATTGGGGACAGACCGTTCTCAGAGGAGCAAGCATCCCAGCAGCATCCTCCCGCGTGCCCGGAGCACGGCCGGACCACAGACACGGTGACGAGGGGCAGGACGGACACGGAGCAGCTCCACACGGGCTCCTACCTTCGGTGCGGATGGTGAAGGGCGAGTCCCCCAGGCGCTTGGCTGAGAACTGCCCTCCCAGCGACGTCATTAAGAAGCACAGAGTGAAAAATCCAATGCCCAGCACAAATATCCTGCGGGATAAAAGCAGAGGAGTCAGGAGCAAGGAGGAACCAACGCCCCCCATGCCCCTCCATCTCTCCAAGCCCACCCTGCAGTAACCTCCCCACAGGTTTCCACTGTCCCCCTCAGTGATACAAGCTCAGGCCTTCCTCCCACCCATCACCGCCCGCCCGGAGCAGGCTCTTCAGCCCTAACATTGGTGCAGAGCAGCTGCGTTTTGTCCTATGGCACAGGTTGGCATCCGTGGCCCCAACCCCACAGCAGGAGCACAACCTGCTTGAAGGCCAGTGAAGTCTCGGCCAGGCCCCTTGGGGCTGCTGCAGGTTCCCAGGGAGGAAATTCAGTCACTCTCCTTGCAAATTCAGTCACTCTCTCATGGACACATGGGCATGAGGGCTTCTAACCTCCTCACTCCCAAACCACGTGGAAAAAGAGGCAAAAAAACCTTTGCTCCATCAGCTTGGCACCTGCCAACAGCTGGTGCACCAGCACGCTCGGAGACTCCTGCAACCTCATCAGGAGGCCGGAGCCCCACAGGGCATCCGAGACCCGTGCCCAGGGTGGGGAACCCGGGACAGACCAACATCACTGTGCAAGGCATCACTCCACCTAACTCAAACGCCCCCAATATCGTCTGCAGATCACAGGAGCCATCACAACAAACAATTCCCGTTCTCCTCTAGGGAGGAACTGAAAGGAAGGGAGGCCTCGTGCCTTCCTTGCCTTCCAAGGATCTAAAATAAAGCTCTTCTGTTCCTCCTGCAGCTAGACCAGCGGTGCCCGTCCTGCCCCGCACAAGGCGGCTCCATCCAGAGCCGGTGACGACTGATCCCCAGCTCCAACGATCCCCTTCCCGCTCGCTTTGCCCGGAGAGCAGGAAAGCTGCTGCCCTGGGCCAGCTGGCAGCACCCATGGGCACGCAGCACCGAGCGGGGCTCCCGGGCACCTCCGCTCCAAGGGGCCTCTCCCGCTGTCAAGGGGAGGTCGGATGCTGTTTGCAGGAACGCAGCACGCTGGAAGAGCCAGGATCCAGGCAGCATTTCTGGCCGTTTTCCACGGCCTCTGCAAGGAGCTGCTGCCACGTGCGAGTCTCCGCGAGGTGCAGCGCTCTCCAACACGCGTGCAAGCAAAATGCAACGTGGTTTCCGTACGCGGCACGCAAGGGCTCCCGGAGCCTTGCAGGCTTTGGCAGCCAAATTTCAAGGAGAAAGGGGAGAAAAGACAACTGCCAAGGAGCCTTGGGAAACAAAGGTATTGGTCTGAAGCAGCGAGGGCTGTGCTCATGCCCAGAGCTGCTGGTCGGGTGCTCGTTAGCATCCCTGCCTCTTGCCATCTCCGGACTAAAGCAAAGCACTGGGAATAAGAAAGAGCAGCTCCCACTGACAGGTTCACAGCGTTATCCTTGCAGCTCTGGAGCCACATGCAACAGCCCAGCGTGGCTACCTAGGTCCAGTTTGTCCAGAGGCCACTTGGGGAAGAAGTGCAGCCTCCCAACGCAGAATCATCAGACTAGAGCCTGAGCAGCAGAGGACAAGGAGCCAATTATGAGCTCGGCTCACGGGCACCGCAACCACCAACCAGGACAACAGGCTGGCAAACGGAGCAACTTGCTCCCGGGCACTTGTTAACTACAGGAGAGACTTGGGGGAGATGAAGTGCAGCGTTCAGCAGCTCTAGGGCTCCTCTTCCAAGGGGGATGCACCCACAGCATGTCCCCAAGGCACCTCCAGGTGCTCCTACCTCCTCGCAACAGGAACGATGCTCCTCACACTGAGCCTACACATCGCTCACAACCCGCAGCCACGCACCAGGCAAAGCACCTGCCCCAAGGAACCCACCAGCCCTTCAGCAGGCTATGGTTCCTGCCCACCTCGCCTTTATAGACTCTCCCCAGCTGGGTCTCGCAGCAGATTGAGGTCACCTGGCCACATTTCCAGCGACTCTGGGCAGTTCCCAAGCACCTGCTCACACTCAGGAGCAGGGTAACACCCCACTTGTTGGAGAGGAGCTGAGGTCTTGGCCTCCTTCGGGTAAAGAGAAGCCTTGTGGCATGCAGAGGGAGGCAGCAGCTCTCCCATCTCTGCCCGGTTTGCCCTGAAAAACGTCATGCCCTGCGCCAAGGGGCTGGGGCAACATCCTTGCCCCGGCTCCTCGAGCACGGAGGTGGGTGGATGGTGGAGAAGGGCTCTGCTTATGTCTGGTGGAACCAAACATGGGTCTCAGCACTCGCAAACCACCTTGGGGACCACTCCTGACCTGCGCAAGGACAGACGGCCAAGTGGGTTGGTGAAACTGCATAAAAGGCCCGTGTGGACACTTGGAGAGCAAAGCAGATGAAGTCCCTTTTCTCCGTGAACGAGCAGCCCCTTGGGGATGGGAAACAGTTTAAAGGGGCTATGAAGAGCGTCACGCGCTCGGCTAATCGAGGCTCACGTCCTGGAAGGCCTTTCAACAGCCCCTCGGAGCGCCCTCGAGCCACCGCCTCTCCTGCAGCTGCCCGGTCACCGCTGAGCCCCTGCTTGAGCACAGGGAGGGACAACCTGCATCTCCTGCCCCTCTCCCAGCAGGGCCCGGAGGAGCTCACGGCGCTGCAGGGCTTACAGAGAGGGGAGAGCATCCCTGGCTGTGTGAGGCAACGTGGTTGCCCAAGACATGGGGATCTCAGGCCCAACCATCCCTGGCCAGGCGGTGCCGCGAGGTGTCCAGGAGAGGCTCCCTGTGACTTGGCATGGCAGTGGGATCGAGCAGATGGCAAGGGGGCATCGCCGGGTCCCCGCTCAGCCCTGGGGAGATGGATTTGCCCTAAAAGAAGGACAGGGGGAAAGCTCTGGCATCTCCCTAGAAGAGGATGAAAACAGCCTTGTGGAGAACTCGCAAGCTGAAGTGTGAGGTTGGCCTCAGCCAAGACACCAACTTCTTGCTTGAACCTGGGTGAGACCGTTAGACCAATGGATCTTTCCAGGGGTGGGTCATGAGTGTAAAACCCACCAAAGGACCTATCTTGTCTGCCAGTGTCGTCTACTCCTTCCCCAAGGAGCATCTCAAGGAAGCGTCACCTGAGGAACAGCCGTTTAAATCATCAGTGCTGATCCTCTTCTTCACTCCCATCCTTCCTCCTGATAATATCTCCATCATTATGCAAGGCCTTGTTTATGCATTTTAATCTTCATAATTATAATCTGGTAAGGAGTGATGGTTGAGCAGAGGAAAGAAAGCAGGAAAAAAGCTTCAAATATGATCTATGCTCTAGCATCTCATTAGGAGACAAATTCTCTTTGATTTTGAATGGACTATAGAGATGATGGGAGAGAATCAGAATTTCAGAATGCCTTTTTTTTTTTTTTTTAAGAAGGTATTAGACTCTAACTCTAATTAATTTTCTTAAGGGAGAAGTGACACCCAGTTCAACAGAAATGTTCCAGGGAGTAAGGAGATTTCAGGGACTTGCTATCAGTTTGGAGATCCTGTCTCTCTTACTTTGTGCTGAGCTCCTGATGAACAAAAATCCTTGGCCCAGCTTCAGCCAAGTGTAAATTCCTTGTGCAGAAAACTAAAACTGAAAAGCTGATAAAACAGACCACAGCCTAGATCTTCAGAATTGCCCATAAAATGCACTGGGCCCTCTGTCCCCAGAATTAGTTCTTGCTCGCTGAAGATCGCACAGCTTCAATGACCAAGTAGCATCTCCTTTGCAAGCGAGCTCCGGCTGTCATCACACGTCACATTTAATTCATCATCACGGTGCTCTCGCCGTGCACAGTTCTGGCACCAATCCCCTCTACGGATCTCCCCCAAACTGAAATTTTCACCATGTTGCGTTCTGGCTTCGTGCCTCTAAGAGGAGGAAGCCAAATTCTGCTGTGTTTTTACTGCAAATTGGAAGTGATGCTCTGGCGTGACACATCCTGGAGCATTTTAGCCTGCATCAATATAAGCCACATGCAGCCGGGAGGGACACACAAGATGGGACACGACTGAGCGGGATCCTGGGATGCAGCACAGGGATCCAGGGACCTCAGGCCAGCTGACCATGAGCTGCAGCACCAAGCAGCTACACACCAGGCTCCTGGCCCATACAGGCAACTAAGATGCTTAGAGAGAAAGACAAGCTCTCTCTAGACAGGTTTTCACGATTCAAGCCCTCTCAGCTCCAAAGTTGAACCTCAATTTCCAAGAGCAGCAGCTGGGTGAATAAAATATCCCCCCTTTGCCGCACACCTTGCTGTGCCGCAGCCGCGGCCCCAGCGCTGCTGCTGGCGAAGGGAAGCTCAGCCACAAGAACCCCCCTCCACAGCCGCAGCTGGGCAAGAGGAGCCACTGCTGCTCTCGCCCATTGCTAAAGACACAGGGCAAGCCCCGCGTTTCCTGCTGGCAAACTTTCCCAAACTCCCTGCTTTAGCTCCCCTCTGCTCAAAACCAAGAGCGGGGCTGGCCCCATGGTGACATCCTGCCTGCGCCTGGCACCGGCACTGATTGAATGTTCTCATGCTGTGTGGGGTGAGGTCAGAGCCATCCCCGGCTGCTCCAGCAAGTTGCTCCTGGTTCCTCGCTCTGCTTCCCGTCGGCTGCAGGCGTTCCCATGCTCCGGGATTCACGTCGTGTTGCTGAACACGCCGTGAGTGCCGTCAGTGAAATGTTGTGGGTCGGGCTCCCGGCTGGGCGCTCGCTGATGGCACCGCGGCCAAAGGTTGCACCAAGCAGGGGGTCACAGCCCAGGATGATGTGGAGCCACACAGCGACACCAACATGACCTGCCACCACGGCAGTGTCTTCTCCAGGTCACCAGGAGAAGGTGGACATCAGGCAGTGCTGATGTCCACCAGGCTGGACTCAGGCAGCCCATGCAAGCCCATGCTGGGCTCGTACAAGGTGACAAGGGACCAAGATGCTACAAGGTCTCCTGCTCAGCACATCACCAACACAGATGGAATGTGGAAGGAGGTTGTGGAAGGCACAGAGGGAAATTTCTCCCTTTAGGAAAAGCCTGACTGGTCAAGAACTGAGTCACTGCCTGGTTTGTTCTAGTTTTAGAGCAGAAGCCAGCCCAGGGGGTGACAACAGGACCCTCCAGGGACTTTGCTCTGCTATAGGCACCAGAGACCCTCCAGCCTGAGGGTCTCCTTCCATCACAACTCACTCTCCATGCTCCCTCCTGCTGCAAATCACATCCCAGGTCATAGCCCAGGCTGAGCTTTTCCTGCTCCAAACGTGGGGATGGGCAAAGGGGATGCTCTGGCTGGGAAGACTGGTTCTAGGGACTAACTAAATCCACTTGGGAAAATAGAATAGCCCCTGTCTGAGCTGTGCTGCCTGTGCACAGCCGTCCCAGTGCGTGTCCTGGCCATTCCCACTGCAGCTGCACACTCAGCCCCGGAGCGTCGCCCCTTTCTCCCCGACCGCTGGCCGGCAGGAGCCAAAGGCTCTTCCTCAATGACAGGGAGGTGCCATTCCCTGCTCATCCGTGTCCCCACATGGAGCAGGGCAGACCCCCTTCGGAGCACAGCCTATGACCATCCCTATCCACCACCTCTTCCCCGCGTGACCTTGGCCAAGTCCGTCCCCTCCAGGGTCCTGCCGCAGGATCTGGGAGCAGGAATCCCCGAAGGAAAGCAGCGAGGAGCTGTGCAACACTTGGAGCGAGGGCAGACCCCATCTCCCAACCCGCCCGCAAGCAAGCAGTGCAGACACTGCCCTTTCCTCGTCCCCAGCCCTCGGGCAAGTTACGAGGCCAAGGGGCAGGTTCCTCCGGCTCCGTCACGCAGCAGCGGCCGCTGGAAGCGGCTGAGCCAGGCTCAGCTCGCTGCTTGGCAGCTTCACTCCCCGGCACTTCCACCTCTCATCGGGTTTTGGTCCCTCTCCCCATTAAAAAAATAAAGCAAGTGCTGATGTCTCCAATGCTTCTCAAGCTTGGGAGTGACTAAAATGTGAGAGCGAGGACGTGAAGAGAGGGTAAAAATGGGGGGAACCGGTAATCAGTGGGCAGGCAGCCAGCAGGTCGCGGCGTGGGTATCAACTCCAGCTCTGCTGCCAGGGATCCAGGGGAGGATTTAGCATCGCCTGTCAGCGGCAGGGGATTTAAACAAGAGGAACCGCTTCCCCGGAGAGTATAGCACCTGCGAGGACAGCTATTAAGAAGAGGCAGCAGCAAGAAACCTGCAGCGGATCCCGGCAGATACCTGCGTAATGAGCGATTAGGAGCCGAGGGGCAGCGGGCGCCGCAGCGGCAGCTCCCAGCGCCCAAACTTGCCCAAATCCCTGACATCCTCATGGGAGTTGCCCCCTCCCCGGCCCCGCGGGAAGGCTCCGCTGCAGAAACGCGTCAAGCAACCGCGGAGCGGGGGAAGAGGAGGGCAGACAGAAGCGCAACTTTACCTAAAGGGTCTCAAGGTGACCAGGCATCTCCTGACCATTATCTTCCCATCCGTGTTCACTGTGATCAT
>VZSG01000136.1:1490720-1510299 GCA_013398315.1 Nothoprocta pentlandii | reverse complement strand
TTAGATGGTTCTGTTTTTTTTTTCTTTCATTCCCTTTCCTCCCCTTCTATTCCCCATAATTCAGGAATAATCCGGGGCGCTGCACTTCAGGCAGGCGCAGGGCAGAGCAGTGGGAAAGACGGTCGGGAAGGACAGTCGCGTCCGGGCATCACGGGGCAGGATGGGGAGGGCAAAGCTGGACCCGTCCGGGCGAGAGAGGATGTCCCGGGAGGGCATTTTGTAGCAAGGGGCGAACAAGCACCCTCGGCGGGCACCTGTGCAGGGAGTGGGGTCCCTGCTCTGCTTTGGGAACCCGAGGAGCAGGGCGGCCCCTCTGCAAAGCGGGGACAAGAGGGGGGTCTGAGGGTCAGGCCGGGCCCCGGGCAGCACCCAGCTCTGGTGGCACCAGCTTGGGGATTCCTGCCACAGTGACCTGTTTTATTTCCCTTGTGGACTGTCCTGCTTGCTGTCACAAGGATCCTGCCATGAGGAACCGTTTTCCTGGTGCCTCTCGTTCCTGGAATAAAAAGGGATTTGCCCACCAATTGCATCCGCTTTGAGCCACCAAGCTGCCCTGCGCCGCATGGCCGGACTGCTGCACACCCCAAAAAGGGCCCGTGCTGGCCCAGCTGGCCACCTCGCCGAGCCTGGCACCACAAAAACCTCCGGTGTCCTCTGGGAAAGCCTTTGGATGAGCCAAATTCCGGCATTTTCCCATCAGGCCGATGAGCACAAGATGCTGTATTATGGCTGCTGTGATAGCACAGCTCCAAATCCACAAGGATCCTGGACTCCGTGTCCAGCTCCCCGCCATAAATCAGGGGTGACTTAGGGCAGCCAAGCTCCAGGTGGCACCGGCTGCCACAGCACCCGGCGCAGGCTCCTCACTGGCTGGGAATTGTCCATGAAGCAGCACTTTCCCCCTTGCTGTGAAGCAGCATGTTTTGCCAAAGAGAAGCAGGAAGGATAAGCAAGTTATTCCAGGGAGATCATGAATACCGAAGGATTTGTGTTCAGATTTTTTTTCATGGGCAGCAGGGAACCAGAGTCACCGCCGCAGCAGGTCTGAGTGAGGGAGGCCTGGATGCAGGTGGATGGGCAGCTATTTCCTTCAGCCCCTGCTTTTAGCTCCGTCAGACAACGGGAATCTGGAAAACTTCCTAATGGGCACAAATGTCCAGCAGGGAGTGCTTAACGGAGCAGCCAAATTGCTGCCGCCCGCGTGCCAGCAGCCGGGACGAGGAGCTGTCCGCGTCCCCCGCCGGTGCCACCACCAGCACTGGGGCCGCGCCGCTCGCTCCGGCGCAGCCGGCCAGCAGGAACACCGGAATCAATCCCGCCTTGGCAGTGCCCGTTTAACAGGCCCGTGTTGTGGCTCCAGGCAGCGCATTAAGTGGCAACTGTCCATCAGGGCATTAATAATCCCGTAAGAGCCCCATTAGCGAGGCGCAGCACGCCACGGAGGCAGCGATGAGCCTCCTTAGGGAGGAGGAGAAGGAAGAGGAGGAGGAGGAGGAAGGGCATGTCCCTCGGGAGCGGGCATGACAAGGGAACAGACAGAGGCTGCTTCGAATCGCTGCGGTGTCACTGCTGTCCTGCTCCACCTTCGTCATCCTCTGGGAGCATCAGTGGCCCCGAAGGGGGCACAAAACAGGATAAGAGGGAATGACCCTTGCGCCCAGCACCCTGCCCGGGCAGGCAGAGCTGGCGTGGGTCGACCCAATAGGCACAGGTACAAAAGAAGCCAATTTTCCTCCCAAGTTCAAGCTCCTGCCTGACCTAGGGATGCTCCTAGGGAGGGAGCCTCTTCTAAAAGCCCTGTGCCAGCCCAGGATGCATCCTCAGTGCCTGCCCGCGGCCGCAACGCTGCCCATGTCTCATCTGGGAGCCTGCGCTCCAGTCCAGACCCTTCCTGGGTCTTCATGGAAAAATAACCACCGCAGCAGAGAGAATCGCAGTGTGGCACCGCGCTGCAACGAGCTCCTTTCCCAAGTTCTCCCCGCGCACCGCGTTGCCCTTGAGATAGGAAATATCATTTGACTGCAGGAGCTGCAGCGCCCAAGACCACTTAGTCACAGAAACTTCTTCCTCCCTCTCAAGCAACATGGTCCTGCCCTTGATGGAAACAGGGGCCTTCTTTTGATAGGAAAATATCCTCCCTTGATCCCTAGCTCAGCCCCAGTTCCTGCCATTCTGCCTCCATCCATCTCCGTCGCAACAAGGCACCGAGACCGGTACTGCCCTGCCCATGCCAGCGAGGGGCCCGTCTGCCCCCACTCTTCCAGGAAGCAGCAAACTAGCCCCAGATCTGCCCACCCATCAGCATCCAGAGCGGGCAGCAAGTAAAGAGAAGGGGAAAGTGAGGGGATCCTAAAGGCACCTTTATATTCCAAGTCCATCGGGGAGTGCAGGAGCCAAATATCCAGAGCCCAGGTCCATTGGGGATCCAAGGGGACAGAGGAAGGCCAAGGAGCTGCCCTGGAGGTGACACTTCAACAAATTGCTGCCTTTACAAGCCTGTTGGCACCATGAATCCTCCGCTTCCATTAGCTGCTAATTAGCTTATGGCACAGGAAAATAACAGAGGTGAGGATGAGGCTCCCAATAGGATGCATTTTGAGAGCGGAAGGGATGCTGGATCTTCCTTTTTCTTTCATTTGGGGTGAAAGGAAGAGAGAAATGGGTGCATTTTTTTTATATAATGTTAATTAAAAACAACAATGGCCCTGTTTTCACATGGAAAAAGGCAAAAGGTAGAAAGGGAGAAGAAAGGCAGACTCGCATGCTTGGTGGAAAGGTTTCCCGGCTGCCCTGCTGCAAGGAGACACACACAGAGGAAACAAGAGCAGCAATTAAAAATTAAAGAGAGCAATGTAGAGCAAATGAGTGTGATGCTCCTGGACGGTGCTCCTATCCTCCCAACTTATTCAGATTCACAAAGCAACAGTCTGAAAGCCCCTGGCTATGGGCTGAGTTTGTGCAATTAGACCATTACAAAAATAAACCTCTGAAACCCTCAGACATTTAAACCTGATAGTCTGTATAAAGAAAAATGTTCGCTTTTCATGTACAATGAGTGGAAATCATTTTAGATTTTTATTGTTATTATTTTAGGAGGGAATAAGCATATTTCAGGCCAGTCAAGAGTGAAATTGAGTTTAACAACAAAGCGATTTCTATTAGTGCAAGCCCAGAAAAAACATGGATGAATAGAAAATGCACAGAGACAGAGAAATGTGTCAGACAGTGGTGGAATTAAGAATTAAAAGTGACTTTGCTTTGCTGCTGCTCATATAAGCACATCATGATCCATCTCACTGCAAATGTGCTCCCTTCCCATATAAATATTGCAAAGCAGAGAAGAGCAGGATGACACCTGGTACCTGCTGGGCAGGAGGGGACAAAGTTGAGGAGACCAAAGACTCTTAATTCAGGGGTTCCGATGGGTTTCCCCTCTCACGTCCCACCTTCAGAAAATAGTATTTTCTGGTGAGGTACAAAAGAAACCCGAGACCTCAGTGTGGACAGCCAGTGCCTTTGGGTATCAGCATCTTGCAGCAGCACCTGGGTACCTCCTAGTTCCCATCCACGATGGCTGATGCCAGGCAAAGCGCCCCATTCCGTGCAGGATGCTGGCACGGAGTCATCAGGGCATCCTCACTTCTCATTATGTCTTGCCCCCCCTGCCAAGCACCTAGGTGGTTAAGTTAAAACCCCAAAGTTTGAATAGTCTGAAGCATTAAATCTTGAAGCAATTACCCTGCCCTACATCTTTATTGGCTTTAAAGATTAATTTCTCCCCTCCACCAAGGCAGCTCCACTTGTTTCTCCTCAGTGGCCTTCACAATTGGAATATGGAGACACATAATCATTGATCACACTGTGCATTATTAGATGATTTTCTGGTGTCTTTTTCTTTATTTGTTTTTCTCCCAGTCTGTTGTGCTTTCTCTGTAGAGAAGCCTGTGAATGGGAGCTGCAGCAAGAGCCAGAGCAGATGCCATGAGCTGCTGTGTTACGAGGAGAAGGCAAAACTCCCTTTAAAGCCAGTCCTGTTTCCATTTGAAACTAAAATCCCTTTGGCCATGGGGGAAAGGCCACCTGGGACCAGGCAGTTCCTTGGGGCTGGTGGTTTTCCTTTTTTACCCTTTACACTTATTTAGGTGCAAGGGAGGAACAGGCTCCTGGCAGAGCATGTGTTCCCACATTTACCCCCATCAAAGCTCCATCCAGGAGCTCTTCCTTTCCGCATTTCCAAATCCAAGAGGAGAGAAGCAGCGTTACCAAACTGAGGTGTGATGGGGGGCTGCACACAGCATTTGTGAAGATTCATAAATCTCCCCCAACGTAAGTAAATAATCTGTCTTCTCTGCTTGCTCAGAGGAGAGAGCATCCCCCCTCCACGCACCTGCAACAGGTCACTTGCAATTACCGCTTTGTCTCCCAAAAACCAGCAGATAATTCAAACAAGCTCCATTTTTTGCTTTTCAGTTTAATTAATCCACACCGAATTTTGTCCTCCAAACACCATCACAGCAGAGCAGGAACAGCAGGCAAGGAATCTCATTAGCCAGCTCACCAGCCAGACCCTAGCGCAGTTATTAATGGAGACGTTGCTGATATAGGGATTAATAAAAGCTGACTGCGAGGGGGCAGGGACTGGCTCTGTCTGGAGCGTGTTGCCTTGCCCCTGGAATGTCCAGCTTTCGGGAATGCCAGGGGCTGCCACCCTGCGTGGGGCATTGCAGGCAGCCGCAGGGCCCGCTGGTGCAGGTGTCCTGCTGGCAGCGAGCACAGGTGACACGGGAAAGCACTTCAAGACTTTAGACTATTCAAACTTCTAGTTTTTAACCCAACTTTCTAGGTCCTTGGCAGCAGGAACAAGACACGGTGAGAAATTAGGACACCCTGGTGTCTCCGTGCCAGCATCCTGCGAGAAATGGGGCACTCTGCCTGGCATCGGCTGTCACGGATGGGTACTGGGAGGTACCTGGCTGCTGCTGCAAGATGCTGCTGCCTGAAGGCACCCAGATGGACTAACGGAGTTCTTGGATTTCTTTTACATCTCATCAGAAGCGTGTTTGTTTTGCTGTATTTTTTTTAGACGTTACTTTTCTCAGCAGGACCCAGGAGGAGGACCCAGCTCTGGGGGAGGCTGCATGGCAATGCCTGGAGGTGCCATCCACTTGGATTCGGTGGCTTCGCTGCCTCGATCAGCGGCACTCACATAAACAGCAGTGCAGCAATAGGCAGCTGTAATTAGAGGTGTTAATAGTGCTGGGAGCTGGGGGGAAGCACAAGAAGGCAGCGGGGAGAACAACTTGCAATCTAAGGAGAACAACGGGAGGAGCCGGGAGACCTGGAGAGCTTAGGACCTTCCCTTCCTGCCGCCTGCTTGGAGCCACTCGCCTGCAGCAGGTGGGAAAATCGAGCCCCAGGAGCGCACATCTAATTGCGGGGGAAACATCCCCCGTGCTGATCACTCTGAATAACTCATGTGGTTGTTACCAAGCACTCACATCGCATGGGGGTCCCGCAGGAGCCCTGACCCAAGCTCCTCCAGCCCTCTGCCCCCTTCCCAGGGGAGCCTGTGGGCGGCAGGGTGCGGGTGGGATGCTGGTTTTCCCTCCTTGTTCCCAGCATCCATCCCTCTGCAAGGGCCTCTGGCGGAAAAGGGGGCAGCCTCGGTGGCCTGCGCTCCTGCGGGACCGGAGCGGCAGGTTCGGCACGGCGCCAGCCCACGTGTGGCCAGCAGGCTCCGGCCGGCTGCGGCCTCCCCATGGAGAGGATTCCCCATGGAGAGAGCGGATTCCGCCGACATTCCCGGCACGGGTCATGGAGACGCCAGCTCCGGAGCTGCTCGCTGGGCGACCTGCGAGGCTCTTAGCGCCGTTAGCGCCTTGCCAAGGTGCCCGTTAGCGCCTTGCCAAGGTGCCCGTGGCTCCGGCCTGCTGCTGCTCCGGACGGGAGCCGCTGTCTCCTTGGAAACCACAGCCTGGCGGCGGGAGGAGGAAGGAAGGGGAATCGTTTCCCTCTGGAAACAGCTGCACACGGGCGAGAGGCCGCCGTCCCTCGGGCAGGTCCCGTCGAGTCCCCCCCGTTGCCTGGGGGGAGCCACTTCCATGTCCTTGCTCCGCGTTGTCGCCGGCTCGGGACCCTTCTCTCAGCACGGAGAGGGAGGAGGTCCCGGAGCAGCCGACAACACGACGGCCGCGGCAGGAAGAACAGGGTCGGTGCATGGGATGGAGGAGAAAAGGTGAGAGGGAAGGTGGATCTGGGGGAAACCTGAGGAAGAAGCACCAAGGGGGTTGTGTGGAGACTGCGCTGGAGGAGGTGGCTCCAAGGAGACCTCCCTGCAGCGGGAAGTTCACCACCCCCTGCTTGGGGACACGAAACCAAAACCGCTAGATGTTTTAGGTGCCCACGGTCCTGCTGCTCCTCTGGGGGCTCCAGAGACCCCCAGGCTGCCAGGTCCTGCCAGAGCAGATGGGCACAGCTCGCTGGGAGCCCACATCAGCTGGCGCCACGCACACCAGCCACGGCGCCATCCCACGGGCAGCCTCTGGGCATGCAAGACCCATCCTCCCTCCCAAAATACCAGCTCCCAGCTGGACTCCTAGACCTGGCAGAAAGGCAACACGGACTAACAATGTGTTATTTCTCTTCAAGGACACAGATCCATGCAGGACATGCCGGGGCCACGCAGGCTGGGGGTTGCCAACGCACAGCCAGCATTGCGGGCCACTCACCGCTGCACTGGGACACGGCCGGAGCTCAAACTGGGAGGACTGGAAAGAAACCTCCCATGCAACAGCAGCACATAAACGCCTCACCTGGTGCAGAATTTGCCTCTAATCTAAGAGGACGCTGGCCTGAACGGAGAGAGGCAGCGATGAGCGTGGTGGTGGCCAAGCATCTGTGCGCACAGCCGGCTGATTGCTGGCTCTGAAGTGCGCCCAAGCTGTCAGATCGCAGGGGCCTTTGATAGCAGATGGAGAGGCTGATTGCATTTGCTGATAATGGATTAGGAGGCTTAGCTCTGGTCTCGACTTTCTCCCGGTTAGCTGATTTCCTGAGGGGCTCTGCGGGGAGGTGTTACAAGAGATTTATTAACAAGATGAACTGCAACGCCAGGAAAAGCTACTTCTGCAAAACGCACTTCCCTTCTCATGCATGAACTGGTTCAAAACTCGGCTTGTTTGAATAAATGCAGCATCTTTACTCCTCAGGGGACTCAGGAAATTGCTCCTTCCCTTTCTGCCGATTGGCAGAGCTGCACAGATGCCATCAGAAGTCGCTTCAGGCCTCCCTGCCTCCCAATCCAAAAACAACTGAGATAGAGATGTCAGCAATAGCAAATACAAGAACATTCGGAGCCAGGCGTCCAGTACAGAAGAAATTGTAAGGAGGGAGCAATAGAGGAGCCCAGGTCACACATTATTTCAGCGCTGTGATTCAGTGATACAGCCCTTTTCTGAGCACTAAACTTCTCTAACTTGCTTTTGCAGCCAGGCCTGGGAGCCCAGCTGCTCCCCGTTGTTTTCACAGTTCTGCATTTCCAGAAAGGCCATGATAAAATTGTCCTTTTTGTAGTGCCTAAGGGTTTGACCGAAAGGCCAATCTCCCTGCTCAGCTTTTGGAGAGGGGGCGAGTGCTCCCCAGCTACCCTCACAGCCCAAAGAGTTGCTGTGCCCCAGTAAGTTGCTGGTCAGCATATTTGAATTATTATTCATTTTTCAAATGTTTTTCCTCAAAGTCGGTAGGTGAATCCACCAAGCATTCTTCTTGCTACCCTTCCAAGCAGACTCTTTTAGCAGTGTACCCTTCTTTCAGGGAGGGAAATTGCTCTGCCAAAGCCACTTTGCCAAGCCTGCAAAAGTGACAGGATTAGGAATTTGGACACTGCTCTATGTCTATACTGTGACACTGCTGGCTTTTATAGAGACAAATGTGACTACAGCTACCTACCAAGCAGTAGCTACAGGGGAAATAAAGGAGGAGCAAAGAAAAAGGAGATCAGTGATGAGGGAGGCAGGAGAGAAACAGGTAAAGTAAAGGAATGAGAAGAGAGCACAGAGGTAACTTGTGCATTCATCACTCTGAATCCGCAGGTCTAGGTGGGTGCTTTTGTTTGCTTTCTTTACACGCACCGATCTTGGCTGTTACTCTTTGCAGCTAGGGAACAAAATTGCCCTGTGCAATTGCACTGATTTCATTCTCGAGCAGCGCGGCGTGGCCACGCGGGGTGGACGCTGCCAGCTCTGACTGCTCTGCTCAGCCCATGTCCTGGGAGAGCACTCGGGGTTGAACAGGGAAAGGCAGCCCCAAAACAGCCTCCCTGCCATCGGGATGCCCTGGGGCACCTCCTGGAGCAGCCTCGGGACCTGGAAGGTAGCGCCAGTCGTCCGTCTCCTCTGTCCACACGGCAAAAGGGCTGTCTGGGGCTATCTAGTAACACTCGGCTCAGCTCCCGGCCTGCGGGCAACGCTGTGCTGGCCAGCCAGCTAACACAGTTTCCCCCTGCTCCCTTCCAAAGCAAACACCGCAAGTGTAAATAAAGCAGAGACCCCAGCTAGGCAGCTTCCTGATTCTTCTCCGCCAGCAGTTATCATCAGCTGCAATTTTTTCTGTAGAGAAATTTTGGATTTTCCTGCTGATCTACAACCCCTTTGCTCCCTGGCAGGGCATAGTTCCCCCTCTGTACAGCAACTCATCACCTCCAAGCGCTGCAAAGCCAAAACACAGTTATTTCCCCAAACAAAACCACCCACCGCTCCATGGCACGGCTTTGCACAACAGGACTTGCCATCTTGAATTAACGTAATTATTTGTATTGCAATAGCTTTCAAAAAGCCCCAGCCAGGCCTGGGCCCAGGTTGCACAAGAAACTCTACAGACACTGTTCCAATGAATTTGGAATTGAACTAAGCAGTCGTTTATGTGGTGCTCGTGCTGCTCCTGTGATACATCCACGCTATACAACAGCAGCCAGCCTTAGAAAAAGGTTTTGCAATTAACTCCAATGATAGCAATTAGGAATTGGCCGGCCTCTGGGTTTGTACACAGGATGCAATTATCGAGTGTCAGTATCTGCGGGGAGAAGCTCTGAATGACAAGTTTGATGCCACTCACCGTTTGGAAGCAAATGTTTCTTCTGAAGCTGGGTCCCTACAGACCCAGGGGCATCCGGGACTGTCCTGCCTAGGGGCAGGCGCCCCTGGCTGAGCTCCGACCTGCTCAGCACACTCACCCTTCTGATGCTTTGGGTCCGTCCAGGCCAGGCTGACTGTAGCTGCAGGCTCTACGTGACCAGTATATGTGAGGAGCCTGGGGGCCTGGAGAAGTCTTAGCTCAAGGGTAGAGCCTTCAGCCAAGCTTTTCTTCATGCCTCTTGACTCAGTTTCCCCCATACATCTGTGTCTGCCCCTTCTCGCTCTCAGATGCTCCCGCTCCTGGTTCAGGGTCTCACCTGTCTGGGGAAGGACTCGCGCTCATCTCCTGCTCACAGATCCAGACGTGCCATTGCTGCCCCATGGATGCCTGGAGCTGCTGGGATCTTCCCCTCTGGACAGCCACACTCAGCAGTTGTGACCGTCAGCTTTTCGGAGAGAAAGGAGTTTACTCAGCAGCTCAGAGCAATAAGGAGGAAAGAAACAGCTCTAAAACAATAAACAGCCTGCTGCATATTTAATCTTACGCTTCACTACAAGCTAAATAAATTGGCTCTGCTCTTAAACACTGTCACTGCGCCAGGCAGCTTGGAATGCCTGGGAGCCTGATGGCAGCTCAGAGCCCGTGTCCAGCACGATCCATTCGCATTAGCGAGAGCCCAGGTCAAATCAGAGCTGTCGTGTTGCCTGTGAACAGCCCGTTTGCTCTCCAAGAATTAATCACTGGTCTTGTTACCTTTCCTTCCCGAGGGAGGATGGGGGAGCGGGGAAAGGTGTTGGATTGCCTGGTTCATGAATGTCATTACAAGCCTAAAGCATAAGCTACCCCACGGACACGGATCAACGAGCCTTCTTCTGCTTTCCACAGCGGCGCAGTGGATCCTGGCAGCAAACGAGGCCCTGGGCAGAGGGAGGCCACAGAAAATGGGCAGCTCAGGCTGCACAGAAGGGTGCTCTAGTGCCTGCCGCAGATCTGAGAATGAAAAATGAATTCGGCAGCCGAGCCGCAATTCATCTCTGCTGACTAAGTCCTACCTTTAGAGCGGCGATGCAGGCGCAGACACCACTTAGCCTGGCCAATTTCCTGTGCTGATGCTTCACCCAAGACCCTGGCAGGAGAGACTCATTAATTACAGAGACTGGAATTGTCTCTCTCCACTAGATAACGAGGGAGCCTAATGCAGGTCAGCAGCTGGATGTGCCCGACAGAGCGATAAACCCCACTAGCAAATGCTGCTTCACACACGAGCCCTTGCAGGAGACAGCTAGTCCCCCTGCGGGCTGCCGCTGCGCTGTGGCAACAGGTCCTTTTTGGGAATAGTGACGCTTGGGGATGGATGCTGCC
Source organism: Nothoprocta pentlandii (assembly GCA_013398315.1). Lineage (NCBI taxonomy): Eukaryota > Metazoa > Chordata > Aves > Tinamiformes > Tinamidae > Nothoprocta > Nothoprocta pentlandii. The sequence goes on along the minus strand of VZSG01000136.1, from coordinate 1,499,805 downwards.
ACATTTGTGAGGGTATCGGCAGCTGTAGCCAGATGGAAAAGGCTCCCTCTCCTTCCACAGCACCCCTGCTCGTTTCTACACACTCATCTAGAGGAACTTTGCAAAGGGGATGGATAAGCAGAGGCACCTTGAATACACCAAAAGTAGAGATATAAACACGAGCCATTTTCCACCTCTGCCAAGCAGCGCCCAAGCTCTTTCTTTAATTAGGGCCATTACAATTATTGGCACAACAGGTGAACACAGGGGCAGCACTAGGAGGGCTCAGGTTTAGCAGCGTCATCCCATCGCCTATGTCCAAGAGCATCGTGTTCCAGCTGCTCCAGGAGGGTGTTGGACAAACCCACACAGCACCTGCAAACACACGACACTACCTGTCCCCCCCTGAAACTCATCACTGATTTCTGCTAGCTCAAAATTTGATTACAATTCCCCACCATCAGGCTGAGAGCCCTTCTGCTGTTTCTGTGGTCATTAACTACAACAACTTGGTCTATCAGGGTTTTACACACTTGAAGGGCTGCACATACAGCGGTTAATTAAAATTACACACCCCTTAGCGCTCCTCAGTGCCCCTCACCTCCCAGCCAAGCCCACAGCTCGGCGGGAGAAGCTGCTACAGACAAAGGAGGGAAACAGGGGAGGAAAGAAATGAAATTACATTCACTCCTACCCCAACACTGCCTTTTTTTTCATTTTGATTAAAGATGCATTTTGAGACTCTGCTGGCTGGTAACCTCCTTGGGTTACGAGGCGGGGGCTTGTTGGGAGCTGACCTGAGCTGGATTAACTGAGAGGCAGCTGTGGGGAAGGGCACCTTGGCTTGGTGCAGAGCAGTGGGACGGCTGCGGCAGCACAGCTCCCTCTGCGGCGGCGCTGCGAGGGCTCGGCCTTCGTTCGGAGACTGGAGAGTTTAGAGTTCTCATGGTTCTGGGCTGCTCTTTGGTGGGTTTCTGCCTCCTTCATCCTCAGTGACCAGCTCGGACCAAGGCTTCTGCAGAGTGAAACATCCAACAGCAACCACGCTACTTATGTACAAGCAGAGCATCAAGAGAGCCCGTGCCAAGGCACCAGCCCCCAAATCTGGCTTTGCGACACTCGGAAGCAGATTTGTAAGGTGTTTAGCTGTAGAGCTGCGAGACAGACATGGTGCATTTCTGCCCGCTCCAAACACACGTCCTTTCCATCCTCCCTAAGCCCTGCAAGGCCCGGGGTGACGGCGAAGCAGCCGTCGTGGCGCCCGCTACCACAGGGCTCAGAGGGGATGCACGAAGCAGCGAGTGCCCCGAGGCCTCGCTCACCAGCACCCCTCCCATAAAGGCACAACACCAGCCAGCGGTGACCCTCAGACTCAGACTAAGTGGCTTGTTTGAAATCTAGAAAAGCATTTGTAGCTCAGGGTAAAAGCTATTTATGGAGGCAGCAGCCTCCCAGGATAGCTCGGCTGCCTGAAGGTTTACACACTGGATTAGCTGAGAGCAACATGAATGCTAAGCCCAGCTCCGCCAGCAGCAACGTCGGAAGCCCTGGGCAAATCATTTCACCTTGTCTCAAAGTTGTCCTGTTTCGTGGTATTTATCCTCTGTTGAAGTTTGTGGGGGGAGGAATTTGTTAGCACAGGAGATGCAAATGAAGCCTTGCACTGCAGTACTTTGCAGCAGAAAACACTGAGCGGTCTCTACATCTAAGTACTATTGATATTTTAAGTCTCTTAATCAACTAGAGAAAAAAACAAGTTAATTTTGGAGTTTCAGTTAATGACCCAAGAACAGGAGAGTCTCACTAAATACAGGAGAATGCCATGTTCCTGACCACCACGCTGTACTTTCAGTCACTCATAATTTACCAGGGAACTCCAAGTTTTTTTCTGCTTAGCCAAATGCCCTAATGCTGCAAGACTTTGTCAACATACAAAAAAGATTTTTAAGTAGCACAGCATTACCCTTCACTCCAAAATAAAGTGACACATGCACACACGTGCAAAGAATAAAAATAATGTATGTCACCGTGCACTGCTCAAAAGCCAATGCACAGACACAGGACTCTTCCTGCACTGGGTACAGGTGTGACTGTCCTTGCTGAAAGATGGGCTGATCTCCCTGGACAAGGAGCTCTGCTCATCTCGCATCATTGCTACTCCGTGTAATGCATCATTTCATAACTCACTATTGCATTAATATAAAAGAAACCTCCAACAATCCCTGTGTTTTGCTTCTGTTCTCTTGCTCATCATGCCCCTGCTCTGGTGCCTCTCTGCTTCTCCTCACTTGTTAATGACCACGCTCCACCTGTGTAGCCAAGGCTCTGCTCCCTCATGAATCCACATCTTTTCCTTTCATCCTGCAGTGCCTCCAGACAAGCAGGGGAGGCAAACTACACCTGGAAAACAGAATCAGACAGGTTTTTTTTTCAAGAATTCACACTGGAGTGTGTAAAATTGCCTAAGCAGAAGCAGCATCCCAGGAACCCCTTCCCCAGCCTGGTCATGAAAATCAAGCGAAACCTCAGTCTCCTGGTGGAAATCTGCTCCTGCTGGCTAAGAAACAAGGTATGGTTATCCAAAGCTTTGTGTGAGCCACGGGAATGTGTCTATTGAGTCGGAGTCGCCCCGTGGCGAACGCTGAGGGGTTTAGCAAGTGCATGTGGTTACAAGGCTGTGGCTGAGCTACTGAGCACCGGGGTGCACAGCCACCGTGGAGGCTCTGCAAGGCGAGCGGTGCCCGCAGTGACACAGGGGCAGGTCCCCAGCACCCAAACAAGCAGCAGGACAGGTCCTCCATGGCAGCCTGAGTCATGCAGAGCCCAGCAATCCACAGACAAGCTCGTAGGGTGCAAGATCAAGGCATTAAGGCAGCAGGAAGGCTGGAGTCATGGCAATGGGTATGTGGCCTCCTGCTGGCAGTGGGGAGAGAAGCCTCTCTGCACACCTTGGTGGCAGCCACTCTTTGCAGTAAAGCCCAGCAGGCACTCTCACTACACAGAGTTCCAAACAGCTTCCAAACAGGAGGCTTCCAGCGCTACAGCAGCTCATCCTCTCCTCCCGCTCCCTGGCACTGCTGCTTTATTTGTTTGCTGCAGGATGTCAAAGAATAAAGTACTTTTATTAGCTGGTAAGCCTAAATCTGATTATTTTCACGTGCACACACTGCCCTGGCCTTCCCTCCCAGGCCTTTTTGGGGGTGTATCAAATGCCAGCATGAAGCCCAACAGCAGCGCTCCGTGGCGACTCAGATGAGCACCCGCAGAGACACCGAGCTCTGTCCTCTGCCACCGGCTGGGACGGGCACCTCTTCCCATCCCGCTGCCACACCGGCGAGCCTGCAGGATTAGGCTCTTATGAAGCATAATTACTATAATTATGCACAAATATCATTGAGATCAACCCGCGATTGCAGCCAGCAAAAAGCATCACTGGTTCCACTGTACTCACTCCACTGCCTCCAATGGCACTAGCTCAACCCAACTGCGAGGCTGGGTCACCAACACCCTGAACAACACCCAGGAGAAAACAACCTAATGGGAATACCAGCAGATGGATCTTTTTTTCCCTACCCAGTGTCAAGCTGAGCTAAGACTGTGTTCATGCAGATCAGATATAGATATTCTATAGGATAGCACACAGCTCTTGGGCTTCCTCAGGGTTTTTAAAGGAGTGATAAAAGTAACATTCACCACATTCCTAAAGCTTTAGTAAACGAGTAGTACCCTACTTATATGGAGCTTGGCTTTCTATAGAAATAAAATGCATGTTTCTTCATCTATCTCCACTTCCCTGGCCAAAACCCAGAGAAAAGCCTAGGCTTGAGCTCTGTCTCTTTAACAACCACATCTCCACATGCTTCATCCAAGCAATCTCCCTGGGAGCTATTACAAAGTAATCATTCTGACCACTTCAAAGAAATGAGCTCTTAAGCGGTGAAGTGGCAACGCTTAGGACAAAAGCAAAATATTGACAGCAGAACACAGGTCCCACTATTAGGTTTGCTCTTAAAAATCATACCTTTTTATCAGGAGTAAAATCAGTAAATTAGCAGCCTTCCAGAAAATGGGTAGGTCCCACTAATTCAGATTCAAGTGGGCTGCTTGAATGATCTGTGTTACAGAGTCCTGCTTGCACTGCTGCAGAGGAAATATACATTTAATTTCACCAGGACAATCACTCAGCACTTAAAGAAAGACTCTATCAGCCTTAAACCTCTGCTAGCATGAACCAAATAGCAATGTATGATAGTATGGCTCTTTTAACCAGGTTATTATCTGTGTAATTGTGCTTCTACAAAGATTAATAATCGCAACAAACTCTGCAGGTCAAACATTAGCACAAGATGAGTGGCTCTGGCAAGAGGCAGCAGCCATTGCTTTTAGTCAGGGTGCTTAACTGAAGCTAATTTCTGTAAGCGACCTTAACAAACAGCAGTTTCCCTTTAATAGGGCAGAATGAATGATTTTACATTTGAGGCACACACCTCCTTTCCATTTTCTTCCCTTCATGACATAACTTTGAAATGCAAACGCCAAAATGTCCTTTTATCCCAAGATTCAAAGGTTTTTGTGTAGAGAAAACCAACCTAGGAAGTTCTTGCATATCCCCTTGTATAAAAGATTTTAAAATCAGCTTTTGAGTATAGATTCTATACCTTGGAAACCAGAATACTAAGGCTGTCCCATCTTCACACTAGCGGAACTAGAGCAGGTTTCAAAAGATCCTGCAGATTACAGGATCTTCACGGAAAACGCAGCAGGCCAAGTTCCTTGTGCTGCCCTCCTGGCATGGAGCACGTCACACCTTCCTTTGGTACGTTCATCTCTGCAGTCTCTCTCATCAAATCCTCTGCTCCCTGCAGGTCCTCCAGCTACAACAGCAAAATACGACTTGTGTTTTACTTATTGTTTTACATACCTAATTTCTGATTGAACAGCAGCCCTCCTCACTCACATTTGAAATAAACAGAATCCAAAGTAACAATCTATCACATCTAAGTCCAATCAGTTCTACAAGGGACCATCAGACATGCAGCACATGAAGTTAATTGGGAAGAAAACACGTGAACTTGTCAGGAACCTGGAATATGGACCAGCACGCTAGAAAATGGTTAGAAGCAACATAGTGAAAAAGGGTTGGGGTCTTTCTACAGCAGGGCCAGTTTTCATAACATGAACTCTCCAGTGGAGCACAGGAAGGGACAAGACTAAAAGTGACCACCCATGTCCTTAAGGCATCTCACTGGTCTAGACCATGAGAAGAATTAAGGGGCTCAAGAGGGCTGTTTAGTGCTAAACAAAACACACTCCTTTTCCTAAGCAGGTGCTTAGAGGTGACACAAAGCACTTAAAAGATCCACCAGCCAAGACTATTTGTCTCCTTTCTGCAAAGCCTGGAAGAGGACACCGCTTAGAACAGTGACAAGAGCAATTTGACAACTTAACAAGCGTATTAGCAAAAACACTGGCTGTGATTCACTTTTATTTGCATGGCTGTGACAACAGAAACAAATAGAGTAGAGAATGTTTTCACTCTGTACATTCACTCCAAATCAATGTTTTCATTTTAGGATAATAATTTTGGGAAGAGGTTTACAATTAATGTACCCCAGCTCTAACCCAAATATACCTTTTATTAGCATTAAAAAAATTAGCTTGGGAGAGGACTTGTCAATGGCTGAAATAATAATGAAGACAGCAGAGAAAATATGAAACAAATAGTAACTGAGTCAATGCCAGCACCAACTAATGCCTAAGCTCAGCTGAACAGCTGAGCTTAGCCCTCCCTTCACTTGCCTGCAGCGAAGCTGTCTGCCCAGTTCCAAATTGCTCGTATTGCTCTCCCAGGCCGTTTCTTCCACTCTCTGCTCATTAATGCTTTCTCTGTGGCACTAACACCAGATCTGGAGTTAAGCTAATCAAACATCCTTCTCAATTTATCCATGGAAACCACAACAGCCAAGAGTCTCAGCGCTGCTTCTCTCCAACGTGGTCACAGCAGAATGTCAAGTATCTTATTAAGTGGGTAACTTCTTGATTCATCTTCACCTTTAAATTCTCTCTCTCTCTTTTTTTTTTTTTTTTTAAATGTGTGTGTTTCTGCCAGCATGTTAGAAAGCCTAATGCAGGACATGAAAAACATGGTATTACCTAGTTCTCATGTACAATTAGCTTGAGTGAAGCCACAAGAATTCCAGTAGAGGAAAAATAATTTACAAGATGAGCAGTATTTTCTAAGTAGTTCTGCTCTTTATCTCAGCTTTCTAATCTAGACAGTACTTAAAAAAAAAAAACCCAAAAATAAAAGTCTATCACTGAATTATGACCAAGTTAAGTGAAATTCTGAAATTTTCTCTTTGCATACATTTTGATGTTATATCAGAAAGAAAACCACCTGCCAAGCTGGGTGCATATAAGATCATATACTTACGACACATATGAAAGACTAATTTTTAACAGCTTCTTTAGCACTTAAATGTCAGGAATATCTGTTTTCATTTCCTCTTCAGTACTTGTGTGAAAAACCTTGGGATGTGATATGTCAGGATAGGAAACCTTACTGAAAACATAAAAGGATAAGGGAGCAAAAAGAAATGAAAGACAGCTTTCCTTTAATTAAACAAAGCACCATAATGTACAAGTTTGCTGATAAACTCCCAACGTAAACCAAAACCACAATACAACATACAGAGCAAAAGTTTTTTTCCAAATCCCACTGAAAATGAAAACTAAAAGAAAAAAAAGAATCTGAGCTTCTAGCTCAGATTAATGTGAAATGGGTGAAATGCCAAGGGAGATGAGATGAATGGTGCAGTCACTGGGGCTGTATATGCTGATAAAAAGATGTCGAGATAGAATCATAAACGGATGTCACTGTTATCACTCTACACTGCTGCACCAAAACTGACAGATGGGGCTGCTGTCTGCAGCTGGATCCATTTTTCATCTCCTGTTGTACCAAATACGATCAAGTGAAAAGTAATCACGTCATAGAATGCTTGAATAATTGAGATTTTATACGTTTCTAAAGACCCAATGTTAAAAATAATACAGTTAATGGTTTTAAAAAAGTGGCCATCCACGATGCACATTTGAAGAAAATGTGAATTTCGTGTAAAACCTGTCTCAAAGCAGGAACATTTCTCTCTAATGACCCAATAAATAGTTATGAACGGCCTTTCTCACTGTCTGATATTGAGTCAGACCAAGCAGAACAGAGAGGGGAGATGGAGAAAAAAAAAGAAAAAAATAAAAGCAAAACATCTGACTCAGAGGTGCTGCACATGCACAAGCCCTACTTCATTAGCACCCCTGAAAGTCAGTTCAAAAGCCTTGCTGAAAGCACATTGAGAAGATTTTTTTTAAAGCTTTTATTAAAATAGTCTCTACCATTCTCATATCCCAGATGAACAACGCAGAAGTTCATTAAAAGGGATCAGTTTTAAAAGCAACCTCATGAGAACCATTGCCTAGCTAAAATTAAACTGCATTCTATTAAATGCACCTGTAAGTTGCTCATTGCCCTAAGACCTGAGAATCATTTCGTCTTCCACATACTACAAGTCAAAATTGTCCCTTGTGGACTTGCAGTCTGTCTTCTCTCATTGATATGTAGAAGAGAGCAGATCCCACAGATAGTTTGAGGACTGAAGTCAATAATTCCCTACAAAAAGCTCTTTATCCCTTTTGTTACTTTACAGAAAGCACTTCTAAATATCCAACAAGAGAAATTTAATCACTGAAAGCATATTGTCATCTATACCTTTTGCAGCATACAATATATAAAAATAGTATATTTCAAATTACAAGACAGAAACTGTTTAAGAGATATTAAAATGCAGCCAGTCACATTAACCACATGTATCGACTGAATTCCATTACCACTGCTTTTTCACTTTGCTGGCAAGTTACAACGGTTACAGCAGCTCTGCTCTTGTGCATCTTTCTCCAACTCACTCTCCTTCTCCATCACTTATTTAATCCCTGGAATACAGAGAGGCTTTCCCAACTCCACTAATTTCTTTGCTTGCCAACTGTTCAGGTGCCCTCTCATCTTCCAATTAATCCCACATGGGCCTCACAGCAAAAATCTGGCGTGAATTCAAAACTAATTTTTATCTGCCTCCAAACAATGCTCCGCTGCTGTTTTATTGTGCACAGACAGGGACTTGCCTCAAGAGAGCTGCGTTACTTGCCCTGCGAGAGCAAAGCTGACAGCAGAAGCCACAGGAGATCCGGCAGGCCCTCCTCAAGTTTAACCTTTGCTACATCCGTGTAGTTGTGACATGCACCAGCTACCAGCATGTTCTCTGAGTTGACTCTCTGACCTGTCTTTAAAAAAAGAAGGCATGAACATTCTGCGTGTGCCTAAGGAGGCTGACAGACAGTACTTGTCTAACAGCCACGTGGCGTGTCTTGAAATAAATAAAAATCTTTCTCACTGTGCTGTATCCACGCTCAGTTGCATCTTGTTTGTCAACACGACAGAAACATTAAGTGCAACTACTAAAAATTGAAGCAGATAAATAGAAGCCAAGGTGGGCTGCATTTGTTGCCTATGTTATGATTATCTGTAACAGTTTGGATTTAAAGCCTCAGTTGCTATGGTATTAGCCTTGTTTTTGCATTTGTCAGAATAAGCTTACAGCACATTTTCCCAAAACATACAGGAAAAAACAACCTATGTCAACCTTTTCAGGTATTTTTGGACTATGCAGTAGGATAAATACTGCAAGATTATTCTCCCAGATCATATTCTTATTCATAGGATAGGAAGGTATTGTAGAAAATGTTCCCATCACAGAATAATTTCAATAACAAGTAAATCTAACAAAAGTTGTCATCACTCTGCCATTAAACTATAAAAGCAGATGAGAATTTCAGTGAACTCAGAATTCTCTGTGAGCATAAGCGCTTTCAGGAGGGAAACCATGTCTCATGGTCCTTTATATAGTACTACACAAAGAAAGATAAAGCATCCATTCCAACACAGCTCAATTTTGAAAAATGGTGAATGCTACTCCAAAAGATACATAACCTTGTCGACTGTCAATGCTCCACAGATATGAGGATTATGTCCTTAAAAAGGACGGGGGGGGGGGGG
>VZSG01000136.1:1475176-1490704 GCA_013398315.1 Nothoprocta pentlandii | reverse complement strand
AATTCCAGTAAAAATCTATTACATCACTCTACAGAAAATTCTTTTAAAAAATGCATCTGACAAAACTTAAAATTATGAAATAGATTAACAACAAATAAGTGTTTGGAAATCAAGGAACTGAGTAACAATACCAAATAAGGCACCATTATTTTCAACAGAAATATTCTGGTGCATCTAATTGTTGAAAAAGTCGATAGCATGAATCGCCAGTCAAGTAGAGACACAAAACAAAACATACCTTAAAATATCACGCATTCCATACAAGAATTTAAATATCTGTAGAACTAAAACTCAGATAAAATAATGAAACAAAACTGTAATTTCTGTAGTGCAAGACAGAGTGATATTAGGAAGTTATTCAGAAATGGATGTCTCAGAACAAAGTTCTTCAACGCACTGATCACTATTTTCTCCCATTTCTAATATCTGATTTTTGAGAACCTGCAACTCACACTCAGTTGGATTAAAGCAAGAAGGAAAAAAAAAAAACCCTTTACATTTTTGGCATTTTTCTCCAGGGCTTGTTATCACAGTTAGATATCACATCAGCTACACTGACAGTGATTTAGGAGTGGATTCCTTCATGTCAGCCTCAGCATCTCCATCTTTTCACCTTCTCACATCAGTTCACAGTAAACGTGCCTGTATTTTCCCTTGCACTGGGCTAGTCATGGCATCAAATGCTGCTGTAGTCAGAGCCCCGGGCAACGAAGGCTGCTGCTTCCCACTCCACCACAAAGAAGGTAACGGTCCCAAAGAACCCAACAACCACCATGATCAGGAGCTGCCACTGCAGGAGGAAGTAGTTGCTGTAGAAATATGCGACTGCAGCACAGATGGACTGAGAGGGAAGAAAAAAATAAAGGCAAAAAATGAGCACTGGAATTATACAGCCTGGCATTAGCACACAGGATTACCACTGACATACATGTAATTTATAGATGTCTTCAGAGTATGTTTCTTTGGTAAATGTACCACTTAAACTTTTTTTTTTTTTCATATTCTAACAGGTGTCTTGACATTACACATAACAGATTTATTTTTTACTTGTTTTTAAATAACGTTCACTGTCGAAAATGAACGCCTACACTCAGAAGTGTTTATCACATCACAAATGCAAGAATTCTTCTGGTATTTAAAAAACAGTCTGGAAGCAACATAGCCAAAGCATGAGTGGAATTTAAGACAAAAATGTAGAAAAGCTTTTATCAGTTTTACAACATCACAAATGATTCTGTATCAAAATAGTTAGAAGCTCTGACACGTGTCATTGCTTACTTGCAATCAATCCTTTTTAAAGATAAAATATTCATCAATCCTCACATAGATACTGAATATAAAAATTCTTTATGCTATCTCAACTTACTACACATCAAGAAATAAAATGGAGCACTGCATAAATATCAATGGAAATGATTAAGCAAGCAGCTGTGATCTATTGAACTAGACAACCCTCAAACTCTGCTCCACAATTAACAGAAATATATTTAAGGATTATGATAACTTGAAAAAAGATAAATCATAACTTAATTCTTATGTCTACGTATTGGCAACTCACTGCGACACAGCACAAAATCTGCAAGGTCTTCAACCACTATTTAAGTAACTCTTTTCCTTTTGACTTCTCTATCAAAGCCTTCCTTTAGGATACAAATTTGGTAAACACTGCCCAAAAAATCTGTACTTGCCTTTTGACTTGAAATCAGAACAATCAACATCTACCCTCCCTGAATAACGCATTATTCAACTCTCACTCATGCATCATTTATATCAAGATGAAGAATTTAGCTAATGCTACCTAAAAGCTTCTTTTCCTCCTAAGAAACATAGTAATTAAAAAACAAGTTGGCATCCCTTGCAGAAACCAGAGAATTACTTTTCTTGAGCAAAAGCAGTATTTTAATAATGTATCAGTAAACAGACAGTCAAAAAGCTGTGTAAGATAAATACCTGAACAAACTTAAAGATGGCAAAGGCAGGAGCGCTATCTTCTGAATAAAGGAATCCCAAAATACTGAGGAGTTGTGTGTTAAAGCAGCTGTCTCCCAAGCCCAACAGAAAGCTGCACAAAATAGCCACCTCCTTGCTAAGGAAGAAAATAGAATTGGATTTATAATTTTTCCCAAACAGCCTAACACAGCTATTGATTGAACGAATGCTCTACCCCATGAACTCTTGTTGTCAGACTTGTCTGGGAACACAGAAGACAGTTATCATACTTGAAATTTCAATGGAAAAGAACCATCAAAATCTGTCTGCCGGGAAGAAGAGTTTCATTGAGTTTTAAGCCCCGGAAGGTTAAGACTTCTGCTAACAGTACCTGCAGCTACTTCTTTATGGAATTACAGCTGCTAAAAGAACTCCTGGTGCTTGCAGCCATGAAGCCCGCAAGGCAACAAAGTAAAGCTGAGACTCGCACAGTGAGCCCATAAAAACTGCAGAGAAAGACAGACCCATTCATACCAGAGCAAACTGTACATGCCGCAAATACTACAGTTTGGAAAATAGTCATCTGCAGAGTCACAAACACATTAAAACTAGCAGTTTCGAGCAATTAGCAGTTATGTCTGAACAAGCTGACACCACTACGTTTACACACAAACTGGCAAAAAATACACCCCAACAGAAGGTTGCAAGGACAAGATGAGGAAGCTCCCTAAATTTCTCTCCTAACAACGAGCTGTGTGAGAGAGGCTCTGGCTGCAGGCAGATTGAGCAAACTTTGATAATAAGCACTGAAATGTCTTGGAAATCAGGACAACAGTGTAAGGCTGAGGCTGTAAGCTGCAGTTAAACTGACTGGGCGCAATGCTGTTTTAGAAGAAAACAGCTTCCCCCCCGCCCAATGACAAAGAAAAACCTTACATACCTTGGAATCATATAAGCAATATAATCTGTTCCTTCCATAGGAGCAATAGGAGCATCATTTGGTATGTTGAAAAAAATTAAATAGAAAGCAATGAAATGCACAATGATGCCTAGCATCACAACGGGGTTCCTACCAAAATGATTCTTCTTGCTCACTAAACCAAAGATTCCTCCACCTGTAAGAGTGGAAGAGATTAGATAGCTGTTATTTAAGAAAACAGAAATTTGAAAATTTAGTCACTTCCCTTTAGATCAGAAATGGAACATGTAAAGAACCAAACTTAAAATCGTGCAACAAGTGCTGAAAACAGATTATGAGATTCTTTGTATTAGATAGTGAAATCTAGCAGCGCAATTACTTTACTAAATAACTTTAGCATCCTTCAAACTTCCAACAATAGGAAAAAAAAGGAAAAAAGACAAATAAGCTTAATTTTAGTAAGATACACTTCAAAACACTGCTTGTATTTAATAACTGCAATATCTTAATCTTTTTTTTCCTCTATTAATTAGCAAATCTAAACTTACCTAAGACTTCTCCAACACCAATAAAAATACCAGAGAGACCAATAAGGCTCTTCCCTTCATTGCCAAATCTATTCACAGCACCAATGGATGTTCCATATACTCCAGTAAAGAAAGTTAATTCCAAACCTTTGAAGGAAGGCAAGAAATACATATATATATATATATATATGAACTACTATATATTACCCAAGAAAGTTATAACATATATATATAGTTGATCCCTATAGTATCTTGAAAATTCATATTTAACAGAGGTTTATGTGACAGAAGGAAAGTGATTTAAGCTATCTAATTCTGAAACACTCCTGTGTCATTTTATATTAAAAAAAATTAGAAAAATACTACGTGTCACTTAGTGTCATGTATGCACTTAAATTCAGTACTGGCTCTACTGATGCAGTTACATTTGGATGCTTTCCCAAAAGTTATTAAAGTGCCATACAAAATAACACTTCACAATAATTAATGGAAATAAATCCCATTCTGGTGTAAGAAAATGATTTTCAAACTACAGCATTTCTGAGGAAGATCTGCATCCCCAGATCACAAGTAGCAAGATTCTTAATATATAAAACTGTAGTATATGTTAAGTTTTATTTCATTATCTAGGTAAGAACTTCTTAAAAGCTCTTTCTAGTGCCATTACTATGAAGAAAGGGTACAGACTTGACCCTAGCTTGTATGACTCTAAGAGATTTGCAGTATATAAACATAACTTTCTTAATAGAAACTATATTCTAAAATAACACTGTTATGCTTAAATAAAACAGTTTAGAAATTAAATTGTCTCTTTATTTAATCTCCTTTGCTCTTCGCTACCACAAACAATATCGTGCTCCACAGTCCTCTAGCAGGAGCAGGCTACCTAATGCAGTATGAAAACTGCAGTCTCCAAAAACTATGAATTTTGAGCAGTTTATCAGAATAACGCTGGGAAAAAAAAATGTATTCTTTGACTTTATGGAGATTTGTATTTTCCAAAATAAAGTGGCAATCGTGACCACTATCCACCAGAGGGCAGCATCTAATTTTTCCAAACATAACTGATTTCCAGAACATAAGAACATCATAAATTGGTAAGCCACTCAAAGATTATCCAAATATTCAAGTAAAATTTACAGACAGAGAGAAAAGCAATCCTGGGTCTGATGTTCTCAGTTAAAATGCCCTCATGCTGCTACATGGTCATACATTTTATTTGCTTTTTACCTGTATAGGCAGTTGTAACGCTGAGAAGCAGAATCTCTTTGGTAAAGCTCAGCTTTATAGATTTCTCTGTAAAGAAATAATAAGGGTAATTAATATAACCTTCACCAATATCATGAAAGAATCTACACTTTATCTTGATTTATGCTTAAAAGTGGGTTATGATTATACAAACTATTATTTTATTATAGGAAAAATATGGTACTAAACAGTCAGAGCCTAACATGCAGTTTAAAAGAAATTACGCGAAATTAATTCCTTTTTTTTTTTTGTAAGAAATGGAAGGAAGCCAATAGTTAAACAATCTTTAATTACACAATTAAAACTCATTGCATTTTTGTACTCTCTTACTTCACAGTGATCGTATCTTTAAAGAACAAATAAACTGTCAAGAAAACCTTCATGTTTCCAAAACAAACCAACAGTTGTAGGAAGGTCACACCAAAACTTCAGTGGAAGCTGCAAATACTTACAGCTCAAAATTGCTGTTCTGAAGTGACATCATTTGGCAACAAAATAAAACAATACGCAACATCTCCTTTAGCCTATTAAGTGAAAAACACTTTCATGTGGTGGCTTTCCAACTGATGATGGTTCTCTTTGACATTATCTATATAAACAAGCTCTGTTTGTAGCTGGAACCTGATACTGCATCAAGGCAGCACCTCTCCACGTTCCTCCTTGACAACTCCAGCACGGGATAGATGAAAAGTTTGCCATTCTTTTACTTGGAATCAGCCACTGTTTGCATGTGAAAGGAGCTCTTCTGAGGCACAGTTGGTCATTCACACCAACTGCACAGCAAAAGCACTTTGCCCACACCTTAGTTCAGTGGTTCCCAAACTTTTCTAGTTCTAAGAAACTCTTTTTCTTCCATCTCCCTTTCTGTCACGAGTCAAAAGCACAAATACTCATACAGACACCCAAATTTCTATCAGGCTCCCCAGTCGTTGGCGTTGTGCCCCTACAAAAACTGTAATCTCTGGCCTGAAACCATTGCTATTTGGCAGTCAGTCCCCCGAACAGGCCAACCCTGAAGGTCTACATTTGGAGATATGTTCTTAAAACCATAACTCTCTGCAAAGGTTGGTTCTAAGCGATTTTTACATAACTGCATATCAGCAGAATCATGGCAAGCTGCAAAGGATACTTTTTATTTGGTTTATGCAATTCTAATGTGAAACAGTACTTACTAAAGGCAGCCACTGCTCTTGCCATTTTGCTTTGGAAAGACCTGCATAAACAAACAACGACTTCATTCAAAATAGAAAAATAATCACACTAATCTCTATGGAAGCAGATTCATTTATTTTTCAATTTTTGATAAGTTTTCTAGCCCAATATTATATATGCTAATATATTATTATAAGTTTCTGAGAATCTAAACTACTACCATAAGATTTTATTTGCTCTTGTATGCTATTCAAATACTCACCCCTTAACAGAGTCTTTCTGATGAGTAATGCTGAACATTTCTTTCACTCTTCTATTTGCTCAGGTTTCTCTAATATTTTCACTGTTCTATTAATAAAACAAATATGTCTATACTAATGCCTTAGGCAAGACTGCACCTAATGCACCTACCTATGCATTTCTAATTTTTTTTAAACATTGTGGCCTCCATCAATCTGCAAAAAGACTGTGATAAGATGCAGCACATACATGCTTCCACATGTGAAAGAAAAACTATACAAAGGAAAGGAATAATCTCTATTCATTTGAATCTTTTAACTAGAGTAGTGAAAGGAAGAGAAAAAGATTATGAAAGGCAGATAAACAGTTAATAATCAGCGAAAAGGAGAGGTAAACGCTCTTTCAAAAGATATTCATTAATGGAAAACCTTAAGAGTGCTGTACCACACTGCATCCTTGAGAATGTCAGAAGAATCCTAATTGATTAATTCTCACTTATTAAGATATAGACACTTATGTTAAAACTGCAATTTTACAGGTTGTTCATAAGTCTCATGTTTTCAACTGAGGGGAAAGAGCTCTGGGTTACATGCATAGGAGCACATTAACCTGTGTACGCGGCAATATATTCTTGCTATAAGCACTTACGAGCTGTCCCCCTGGAGTTCATTAGTATAGTCTTCCACCTCTGGTGTTTTTGTGTCCTCTTCTTTTCTAATCAGAAAGAACAGAACTGTGCCTACAAGACTGATAACGGTCAGTGCAATGAAAACGGTTCTACGATCACTCTCTGTGGAAAAACAAAAAACAAACCTAACTAGATGTGCCAAAGCCATTTTAGACAACTACCTTCAAAGAACTAACACAGGTATCCTTTGCAATGATGTTTAAAATACTAAAAGCTGTTGTGTTTTCCATCTTACTACATAAGTGCAGGAAAAGGTACTCTCTAGCTGGCAAGTTTTTATCTCACTTTATGATGCTAATAAATACTGACATATTAAATACTATGGGCCACTTTTTTGTCATGCAAAGGCTATGCGTAGTAAGGAGCCAATTAACACAGAAAACATAGAAAATATTTATCGGCAGAAGGCACATATTTCAAGCCTTGCTATATTCACTTTAAATCATTTAAATGCCACAAATGTAAGTATATAACATGATAAACTCTAAGACTTGTAAAGTACTAAAGCCTTAAATCCACTGAAGTGGTTAACTGACAAGGCATACAATGAATATCTGAAGGACGCTAATTGCTGCCCTGTGCACCCACCCTGCTGCTCTTGTCCAGCAGAGAAGTCTGCCCCACAGCAGATATTCCAATTTACAGATGCTAGGAGACAAAAATGCTATGAAACAGCTAATAGTCAATCTGTTTCTCAATCACAAGTGACATTAGGATCTAGTCTTGTTAGGTTCATTTCTAAACATATTACCTATGCACTTCCATTTTTTCCCCTTCTAGTTTAAGAAGAAACAGAATATGGATCCAACTCAGTTGGAATAACTTGTATTTGGTTATACACCAGGAAGAGCATGTGCTGCTTCTTGCAATGCCTCTTATGCTTTCAACATATGTAGGAAAAGGGAGATAGAATTAATTTTTAAATCCTCTTAAATCTTCTAAAACCAACATCTAGCTTTTATTTAAGAGAATACTCAGGACATGTCAAGTGTTTTCCATTTAAAGACAAGACTAAGGTAGCAGTAGAACTCCTTCACTCAAGTGCTGTATTCTTTCATTAAGAACAGCAATGTGATTTAGAAAGCAAAGAATTTCAGGCCTGGATTCAAAGCACCTATGTGCTTGTGAGTGTTTAAGCATTTGTGTTAAGGAACAATGTGGAAATTAACCTTTAAAAATTAACCTGCAATATGCTACCCAGCCTGTGTCTGCTGAGAACCTGAAACAAAGGCTCTAAAATGGGCTATTTATCTCAACATGGCAATATTTCTGCAGCTGGATAAATATCTTTTAAAGCCACCATTTAATTCCTAATTTCTGGTTACAGAAATATCTTCCTGTTTTGAATGTTAGAAGCATTGACCAATTTAGTAGATACTGTATTTTTTAAAAATCCACCTCATAACCATTCTAAAAGAGGATAATCCACTCCATTAACTCACAAAATGCTACTTTTCCTCTGCAATAGTTATGTTGTGTAATTAAATTCTTAATTTTGGCTCTGTTTTCACCACTGCTAGCCATTTGCTTAGCTGATACCACCCACTCAACTTGCCTTGCTTGCTTACAGCAACAACTGACAAACAATCTCTATGTTAAGACCTATAAGTTTCAACCACCAACCAGCTGAAGAACATGAATACGCACATGCTGCTCTAATTCCTGCCCTTTAGCAGTCTAATGCAATGTCAAACATAGAAAATTACAGTATTATAATTTAATTCCTAATGAGGAAGTTGATTTTGATAATCCATGCTAAGAAAGGACACCTTGAGGCTACAGTTTCTTATACACTTTACTAGAAATTCTATCAGTTTAAAGCACTCTCAGTCCTGCCAGATATCTCAACATCTATCCCACTGCTGCCTTGACACAGCCCATAACTGGTGCAACCTTGAAGCAAACTGGGATGATATTTCTTTATTTCATTGATTAATTGTCTTTCACAAACAAGTAACACTCACCTGATATGTGAGTTTTTCCTTGCCAAGCAAAGTATATATATAGGTTTCCAAAAAAAAGACTGAAAATAAGAAGAAAGGACAACACAGGTGAACAACACTTTCTACTGTAAGATTTAAGCTGTAGCATCACAACAGCGCTATGATACACAAAAATAATGTTGTGCAACTATGAAAGAAATACAACAATTATTCATACACTCCATGCAAACCTATACATTTATACATGCTTACTCTAAACATTTATTTTAAATACAGTATTCTTTCACAGTGCTAGCTATTCATTTTGGGGGGGAATCAAGACATTTGGAGGCAGCAAAAACAGGAAAATCAGTTTCTAAGTCACCTCTGTCACTGGATTTTGAAACTAAGTAGTTCATAAAGCTGACTTTTATCTTTAGAGATGACTTTGTAATGATTCCTTAAGACAGTCTTTGGTTTTACCTGAAGTATTGCCCCAGCAATGCTAATTTATTTATTAATAGCTTAAAGGAAATCCTGTGCTAATCTATAGCTCCCTAAAATATCGTAGTTCTGAATTTGCAGCAATTCAGGAAAGCAGCCAAGCCCAGGGATGGCTGAAGCTCAGTTAAAAAGCAGTGCTCAACCAGTTCTAGAACTGAAGGGCCTGGGCTGTGCAGGCCCCAGGTGAGGCCAATCAGGGCAATTACAGCTCATTAGCACATTGGGGGACCTTGACATACTAACACAGCCCTCCACAATCAGCAGGATTTCTGTCAGGGATGAGAAGTCAAATGCTCCACTAACAGACACCTTTTTTTTTTTTCTGTGTATTTTAAGCAGAGCCCTGCAACATAATTTTTATTTGTTGCTCTATACTGCATTGTAGAAATGTTGCTTCCAGTTCTCCCTCTTCATTTACTGAAGTTTCAGCATTTTAAAGCAGTCTCCCACACCTAGTAAAAAGTGTAAAAATTAAAGTCTCTTTCTTTGGTCATATGCATTTAACAAATAAAGCTTACCTAGACTGTAAGAGTGCCCAAAATATTCCACTGTTCCTTCCTATGGAGTTTTCATCAGAATTTACAGTCAAACAATTTCCCTGTGCTGTCCACAGTACTGTAACAGGAAAAAAAATACTCAAGCAAAAAATATTTTATAGCTGTATATACAAATGCAGAGAAGCAGTCAGCAGGGTAAGAACAACACTTACCAGCAGCTGCAATGCCAATAAACACTGAAACAGTGTAGAAAGCCCATGTAGAAGGCTGGATAAAGACTGCAATGTATAAGCTAGAATAAAACAGAACAGTTTATGAAATAAAAGTGACCCGTGCAAATGCCTCAAGTCATATATCAAAAACGGCAATCTTTTTACTCTCCGCTAAACACGTAAGAATTTTTCTAACGTAGGCATTAACCTAAGACCACAATCTGAACTCCACAACTAGCCAAGCCTGGGGGAAAAAAAAAAAAGTTCCATTTCCTTTAGGCTAGAGTATCCTGAATCTACAGTTATACCCAGTGATACAAATACCTGAGTATTTGTGCAAGAGGATGCCTTAACTAGCCCCATACAATTTCAAGTTAAGCATTGTAGCCTTAAGTATGAAAAAGTAAGGGAGACTTTAAAGGAGGCAGACAAAAGATCCGAAACTAGCACTTACCTATAAAATACACCACTAATCACCATGGAGAGCTGAGGTCCTACTATCGCAACTACTGAAGGTGAAATAAGATTTGATGCAGAGAAAACTCCATAAATAATGGACATACTACATAAATAAACAAGAAAGATGATTAATTGCTTGAAATAAAATGTAGGTTTCAAGTGCAGCTGATTTAAGAAGACTGTACAAGCACTGCCAAAGTATTAAGTTAAATGTATGCATAGTAAGTATCCACGTAACACATTCCATATTCAAACACTTCCTTCCTTTCTGTTACTAATTACCTTCATCTATTGCACTTTATCTTGATATAGGAATACATGAGCACATAGGATTTCTTGGACCACTGAATCTAGACCCAAACTACTGCAGGCAACCACATCTTATGAAGGAATTTGTTTAGTCAAGACTTAAGAGGAGGTATGGTATTTTGTGCCCAGTGTTTCTAAGACAGAATATTCCAGACCCTCATTCATCTATTAGCGAAGTTTTAATTTCACAAGTGTATCACAGCAATTTTATGTGTCCACTGTATTTTCAGTCTAAATTAAGACTGTAAAACCTTCGTAGCACCAAAATTTTTCTAATGATGGGTTAGTTTGGCATACAGAAAGTCCCTGATCATACGTGAAACAGAAAACAAATATTCCAAGTGAGGCTGCCTATGTTTTTTCACAGCTTTGAACCTTGCTTCTCCTTCCTGTCTTTCCAACTGCTCCTTCCGCTTTTGTGTTGCAATCTTTCCTGCAAGTTGACCCACACAACCTATTATACACCAGGGCACAAAGGGCAAATAATCAAGCCCTTAGTTAGCAGTTTTATTAAACAACAACATCATAAAAGAGAAAAAAAATCCACATTTTTCATCTCCTAAGATAAAATGGGAGAATGTGATTATAGAGCACTTTTTCTGTCTACAAAGACAATACACAAAGCAGTATGAAATTCAATTAAAAAATAAAAATTCACCGTAAAAATGGACAGTTTAAAAAAGGAAACATACTTAAAACTTTTAAAATGTTATTAAATTTTGACAGAAGCAAAACATTACCATCTCTTAAGAGAATAACCAGCTGTAATTGTAACAAGCTTGACCCTGCAGTGAGCAAAGCAATAAGATCTTTATAAATTACCTTGTATAGCCACTGCCATGGAACTCTGTGTTGTTTAAATTTGTGATAACTGTTTGCTGTGAGGAGAAAACCACATGTATTAACATGTTAGAGAATATCTTCTAGCTTTAAAACATTTACATTAAAGTCACAATTAAAAGTTAGAATTTGTCATTAGTAGATTCTTAGAAGTACTCAAAATAATCAAAATAATAACTGCAACTCCACATATGTGCTGTAAAGATGAGTGTTACTGGTCTACCCATTTACCAGTATAAGAAATCCTCCAGGAAAGTTTATTCTAGATTCACCTGGTCTCTTTAGAATGCCTAGCTTAGATGCATAGTTTGGTGGCACTGTCACCTTATGTTCCCACTTGTTAAGAAACAAGTATTTCTAGACAGGGGATTGAGACTCCTAAAAGCAAAATAATAATCCTAGGTAGAGGCCCCTTTCTTCTATACATAGATGGAATAAAGAGCACTGGTGGGTTTATCACCTTGTGTTTTCCCTTTGCTTCACTGCACCTCGTTTATGACTGGAGCAACAAGCAACAACAGATAAAGCCATGAAACTAAGATCTGATTCCTTCACTTCAGGTGAGGAATGATACTAAAGGCTTATTTATGAAAGCAGAACTTAATGAGATATGACAGGGAAACAGGCATGTTTGAAACAGTAAAGAGCATTTTATTACTTTATCATGATTTTAACAGCGATGTTAAAACATTGCAAAAAATCCTGTTTCACAAATCACCTCTCAGATACATATGCATGACTTGCCTTGTCTAAAAAAAAAAAAAAAAAGTAGAATGAAAAGCTTGAGTTTCACAATATTCATAACATATCTCTCAGTTCTGCTAGGAATTTCCATTCTCTTCCCCTTCCAGTCAGCTCCCTGTTCCTTTTTTTTTTTCCCCCTTGAATCAGCTTTAGTGATCACGAGACCATTTAGTTAGTGGGATAGGGAGGCAGATTTGAATTAAATTTATTTTAATAGATTAGGTGATACAATATTTAGCATAACGGCTTGATCACTAGGCCAAATTCAGTGAGGTGCTGAGAATTCACTGCTTAAAAGGAGGGAAGAAGATTAAAATCTTTTTATTATTTAAAAAAAAATAGCTCTAAGTAATTCTTTCTGCAATGCAGTGAAGGACATTTACACCCACGACTCCAGAAAGGATTCTTCTTGTGTGCAGGAAAAGGGAAGCTAGAAGGCCTGAGTGTTCAAGATGTATTTAGACATTTAACTCTCCTTCCGGTATATAATTAATGTTCAAATTGACATCGATATCTAAGTTGGAGGATCTGGGCTAAGTATGTTAGGATCAGGATTTAATTGGTAAGAATACAATCTGCTTTTATTCACTGTTTTGCTCCGGCATGCAAAGCAATACAAGTAGTTATTGTGTTGCTTATAAGCAGGAAACTTATTTTGATGGAAGATAACTTGGCAGTTCTAGCAATTGTGGAAGTCTGGCTGCTTGGCAGATGTTATTCTTATACACCCTGGATGGCTAGTTTGCCAAAAGAGAAAACATGACAGATCAGGAAAGACTCTAGGAGAAACCGAGAGGCATGATTAATAACTACATTTTACTCAAATATGCATATATATATATATATAAGGTCTAATTTAATTCAGATATTAAATATAGGAGGTGTCACTGCAGACATTGTTTTAATCTACAAACATTTGATAGAATTCAATAATTTTCTACTTTCTAAGCAGACAGTTACATGCTAACTATGGTATCTTGAAGTGAATTGCCTAAACATACGGTTGAACACTGAAACAAAAGAAAGGAAATAAACTATCAACATGTCTTGCAAAATAAATATTCCAGGTAAAGCAACGATTAGCATTAGAGTAGACAGAAGACAAGAAAAAAGAGTTAATGATACAAATGTGACACGTTCTCAAGCTCACACTTACCGCAATATTTCCACATGTTTGGAAAGCAGTAAATATAAACATAAATGAGACTCCCAAAATAAGTATGTTGAAAAGTTTCTTTGATTCTGGAGACATTTTTATGTTTTCTTGGGAAGCTGTCAGCTCAGTCTGGAAAAACAGTATTTCTCCTTAAAAGCTTCCTCTTAAACTCTGGTGAAAACAAACAAACAAACAGAAATTGAAGTATAAAGCTTTAAAAGTGTCAATTACTTGGAGTTGCTTGTTAATTGTTAGGATATAATCACCAACAAATCAAAAAAATCTTACGACTACCTTAAATAATATATAGCAAAATCTCCAAATAAATAAAAAATAAAGTTATGGTGCAAAAGGTAAGGATAAAGATACTCTCTACCTTTTCCCATGAAGTTAACAGAGCAGTCTGCAGCATATTATTTCTTCACGTCATCTCTTCTCACCAAAAGAAGCAGTTTTCCATCTACTGAACTAGTTAATTACCACGGGGTTCTTTTTTTTTGCCATTGTTCTGAACCAGGATCCTGGTCAAAAGCCATTAAATCACATGACAAAGGAAAAACGAGACACTCAGACACACAAGTCATTCCACTCATGTTTGACAGGAAATAAGGAAAATTTCACAATATAGATCAGCTGATCAAGGCAAGAGAGCCCTTGTGCACTATGGGAAATGCAGTTTTATTAAAACACACTTCTTTTTCTACTGTAAAGGGCAGCACTCCTGTAATCCTTTAAATAATAAGATTTATACTAGTCACTCATACAAGCCTTATTTCTAAATTCAAGCCAAGCTCTCCTCTTCCTAAATTATGAATCTGCAGCAGTACATATTTACAATTCTATTTTTACAGTAATCTTAAACTGCCATCTCCATTAAAAAAAAAAAAGGGGGAAAAAGTGCAAATTCCCCTCTAACCACTGTACCCACTAAAAGCTGCCTTTCCCCTTACACGAGCCCTGACATTAGCTGTATGTGTAACTGGTACAGACTAAAACCATGCTAGCAAATGATCCCAAGGTTTTACCCTGGACCAGTTTCCCACTCCAAATTCCCAGCACAGCTCCAGAAATTCCCTGTGCTCACACAGGGCCTGACAGGGAGGCCAACAAGTGTAGGAACAATTCTGTAGCAAAGGCTACAAAATTAATGATTTACAGGGGCGCGAAAAGAGTAAGGGACATGGGAAATTCTGTTGTTTTAGGGGAATCAGTCTAAAAGATTAAACAAAAAAAAAAACTTAGGGAAAAGGTTTCAGCGGGTGAATGAAAGTATTTTCAATTAAAACACTCTAGAGGAAAAAAAATAGAAATCAAGACCAACTATATTAAGTGGTTTCTTTAGCAGTGGATGCTCCTTATTATTTTATGCAATTATGCCATATTACCATAAAATAAAAGAACACAGACTTAAATTCTAGTACTGGACTTCCTTTTCCTTCAATTATTATTTTCCTCATGAGTACTGACACTGCATTAAAAAAAAAATAACTTATTGGGGGGGACCAAAGTGTTTTTCAAAAGGCAGATACAAACACTGATCCTTGCCATGAGGTAGCACCTAGGTATGGTGGTTTAAATATATGAACTTCGGGCAATTTTATTCAGCGTCTGAGGACACCCGAGAGCGCCGGGCTCTCCACAGACCCGGGGGGCTCGGTGCCCTCCCCGGCCACGGCCGCTCCCCCGCAGCCCCCTCGCACCGCATGGCCGCCAAGCCGTCCCTTCTCCCGCCGGCGGCGGCCACACGGCGGCGCCGCGGGAGGCAGAGCGGGCGCCGCGGCGGCCACGACCCCCTCCGCGGCGCCGCCTCCCCGCGCCTCAGCGGCCGCCATTTTAAACCGTCACCTTCCCGCCCCGCCGCAGCTCCTCGCCGCTGCTTTCCCTCGCTGCTCTCCCACCGCAAAGCCTCCCCGCCTGCCCCGCCGCCTCCTGACACCACCTTCCTCACCTTGTTTCTATTTTTTATTTTTAACGTTTTTAGCACAATTTAAATTTTCCCCGCCTCCGCCGGGTCCTTCCGGGTCACAGCGAAGCACCTTTAACCGTCACTTTCAAAAACAGAGCGGCCGTTAACTTCGGGCACGGTTTACCTCTTTCCCCCGCTAAGGCCGCCTTCAGCAGCCGCTGCCCTCGGGTTAAAAAGGGGCGCGGGTAAAGGCGGCCGGCGGCGGCCCGCGGCGCG
>VZSG01000136.1:1454244-1467569 GCA_013398315.1 Nothoprocta pentlandii | reverse complement strand
GGGATGTGGAGCCTGGCGGGGCTGGTGCTGGTGGGAGTGAGGGCAGCACCCTGGTCTTGGGGTGGATTTGGTCCCAAAGCTGCTTTAGGGAGCCTGGTGTGACTCCCGAGCAGCCCCCGGGCCCCCAGCTTGGGGCTCCACGCCGGGGGAGCAGCCAGCGCTCCTGGCTGAGGAGGAAACGCAGCAGAGAGAGGGAAAGTGTCTGCCGAAAGGGCAGAGGTGCCTGGTAATGAGCTGCGCAGGAGCAGCGCCAACAACTGCAGCCGCCCGCCTCGCTCGTGGGTGTAAAGAGCAGGAGAAACGGCACCGCGCTCCTGGGGAAGCCTAAAATAACCCCCGGGCAGCCTAATACCCTCCTTGGCACAAAGTGTGAGCAAGAGGGGCTTATTTAGGCAGTGCGCTACTGGGATGTTCGTCACGCCTAACAGTTCTGTGTTTTTTTTTCTCTTGCCTCCACAGGATAATGTGGAAAGGGCCGACGCACTCCAGTTAACAGTGGAAGAGTTTGTTGAGCGTTATGAGAAACCTTACAAGCCTGTAGTCTTGCTGAATGCTCAGGTGGGCTGGTCTGCTCAGGAGAAGTGGACTCTGGAACGTCTCAAACGCAAGTATAGGAACCAGAAGTTCAAATGTGGTGAGGACAATGATGGTTATTCTGTGAAGATGAAGATGAAATATTACATAGAATACATGGAGACCACACGCGATGACAGCCCGCTCTACATCTTTGACAGCAGTTACGGAGAGCATCCCAAGCGTAGGAAACTCCTGGAGGACTACAAAGTGCCCAAATTCTTCACTGATGATCTTTTTCAGTATGCAGGAGAAAAGCGAAGGCCACCTTACAGGTAAAGTATAGCGAGAGCAAGATAAAACTAGCCTTTTTTTTCCATCTTATTGGTCATTTCTAGATAGATGTAATTGATTTATACGAAGCAGAGCAATAGCTTTACATCTGTTATGTTGAGATGAGCCTGCATCGGTAACCCAGAAGGAGAGCGATGTAGCGCCTTTGGTAGCAGAACCCAAAGATGTGACACAAAAAAATTGTAAGTTTCCTATGTTGCTTTTTTTTTTTAATGGTTAATTTGCCACACTACTTAGCTTAAAAGAATTGAGTCATTACTGAAAATTGTGCAGATTAATTTCTTGATGAGTGTGAAGTGCCTTGTGATTTTCAAATTGCTAAGTACCTCAAGCTGAACTTGTGAGTTTTGCCCCTATGACTTATGTACAGCGTGGGATTTTGTTAAATTATGAGTCAGTCCTTTTAAGGTAAAATCTTAAAATTATATATAAAGTGTGGAGATGAGTTGCTAGCTCCCCTGCAGATGGTGTTGACAGAGAACAGTATTTATTTTGCATTTACATAATCTTTTCCATCCCTTTTCGGTATCTAGCTGAAACCAGGAAGCCTCTAGTTGAAAACCATGTTGAAATGACACTTGCTTCCTGGAGTCAAATGTAATTACCTGGTATTCAGCCTGCTGGATACAAAAATGATATTTATCTATGTTAATATTATTCTCTATAACAGTATGAGCACTAACTTTCCCAAGTAATTAAAGTCTTTCCATAGAGTGTTATAATTGACAGAGAATAGCTTGCCCTTTGAATGACATGGGGCTGGGTGGTTTTTTTGTTGCCCTGGTGATGTTCTGTTCTAATCAAATATAATGAGTTATAAACATGATATTCTGTTTTGTTTCCTTCCTGCAGTCTGTCACGTCATGTGTCTATAGTCCAGCTGTAAGTTTTTGGGAATAAAGTGTGGAAACTTTCTCAAAAACACTGAAACTGGTGTTTTAACAATGCTGTAACAGGACTGTACGAGGAACACTTTCATCATTCACCTCTAAGAAAAGTGCTGTGGGCAGACACTAAAGTGTAAAAGGTGCAGTCTGTTAGAAACTGGTCATATCTGGGAAGTGGATACTCACTTATCAAAGTTCCAGACTCTCTAGTTTTCGTAGTTGAGAACTTTTTTACCTCCCCACCCACATGTACATTCTAAGCTTCTTGCGTGTGATCCTGGTATCCACAGAATTCTTACTTATTTGGAAGGGTGGTTTTCACAGAATCACGGAATGGTTAAGGCTGGAAGGGACCTCTAGGGATCATCTAGTCCAACCTTCCTGCTCCAGCAGGGACACCCAGGGCACAGGGTGGCATCCAGGCACAGGTTTTGAAGACCTCCAGAGCAGGAGACTCCACAGCCTCCCTGGGCAGCCTGTGCCAGGGCTCTGGCACCCTCACAGGAAAGAAGTTCCTCCTCACCTGGAGATGAAACTGCCTGGGTTGCAACTCACACCCATTACCCCTTGTCCTGTCACTGGCCACCAATGAGAAGAGCTTGGCCTCTTCCTCCCTCCATTCTCCCTTCATGAATGTAGACATACTGATCGGATCCCCTCTCAGCCTTTTCTTCTCCAGGCTAAACAGGCCCAACTCACTCACTCCATCCTCCTACGAGAGATGCTCCAGTCCCTTATTCATCTTTGTTGCCCTCCGCTGGACCCTCTCTAGAAGCTCTACGTCCCTCTTATACTGGGGAACCCAGAACTGCACCCAAAGCTCCAGGTTTGGCCTCACCAGAGCAGAGGGGCAGGATCCCCTCCCTTGACCTGCTGGCAATGTGCTCCTGATGCAGCCAGGATCCGATTGCTTTGTATGAGATTGTCCCTGTTTTTGAGAGAGGAGTGGTACAGGAGAGGATATTGATGCCTCTTTGGGTTATGGACTTGATCAAGGTACAGAAACAGATGAATACTGGTAGATAACAGCATAACTGGAAACCTAACAGAAATTGGTGCTCTGTAGCTGTGTGATCAGGACAGGCACAAGGCAGATTGAGAGATGTGGTGGTGTATAGATAAAAAACTTGGAATTCGAGGTTTTTAAAGCATCTTCCATTTAAAAATAACATTTTCTAGGGGTTGTTGTCATATATTGAAATGACCGAGTTGTGTGGAGGGATTTTTGTTTTTGCTTTTTTTTTTTTTTTATCATGACAAGTTTCTAACAGTAAATCTGAAGACGTGCCTACAGTTTATTATAAATGCTTAAGGAAAGATAGTGGCAAATTTTAGTATCACTAAATGCCTGTGTGCGTAGATTGAGGTTGTAGTCAGAAAAGAAGTTTTGAGCAATGCATCTCTTCCTTCATGAGACAGGCCTGGCACGTGTTCAGTTTCCTATAATTTTATTAATAAAAACTTCCATTTTGTTGTTCCTTAATTTGTTGTCCAAGGCTGATAGGGACCAAGGATTGAGCTGACAGTAGGGCAGATAAGCACCTGCTTGCTCACAATTTTATGACTTTTGTGAAGTAGGAAGAGCGCAACTTGAAAGCCAAGCTTACAGTCTTGTAATCAGTGCTAGTAAATTATACCTGCAAATTACTTTACTTACCCCTGTATGGGAGGAGGGAAATGGAGGGGAGAGTTGATTTTCAGTATTTTATGAGTCTTTTTGCTCCTGCTGCTGAGTGTTTACCTGACTATCTGCCACACAGTGGAAGGATCTTTTTGGAAGAAGACTCAAATTTGTGGGGCTTTAGTTTCTATCTTCTTTACTGCCCACTTAAGAATTATTTCTCTTTCTTCCTCTCTTAACATACGGTAAGACATCACCTCAGCTATCGCCTTTTATCAAGAAGGGAGAACTTATTCTTCTGTTCCAAAGAGAATGAGCAGTCAGAGGAGCTGTTACTTTTAAACACCTATAGCAGGTTAAGTTCTGTATAGGGAAAAATAACCTTCATAAGTTGGTAATGAAGATATAAAGAGCAAATCCTGGCTGCCTGCTGGAATATAAGCCCCAACTCGATAACAATTGCAGTGAAAAGCTGCTGTAAATGAACAGAAGGCACAGAGGGCAGCGGGACTTGCATAGCTTTGTTCTACTTCTTATTTGTGTCGCCTTTTGTTCCACATTGTTCTGCAGTTTTTATTCCACTTATGAACCACAGATTTTAGAAAAATATAGGATAAAGAGGAACCTCCCACCTTGTAAGACTCCTATTGCAAACAGTTAGGACTTAATGGCCTTCATTAAGATTTCTACTAAATCTTGAAATCGTATATATTTTATTGTAGGACTACTTATATTTCATAGATGTACTTTACTCTAAAAGTCATCTTCAGTTTCCTGGCTCAGAGTGACTCCTGTCACCATTCTTCTTGATTTTTAGCTTGAAACAGTTGTATCTTTTCTTGTAGTATTAATATAACAGTCTATTTTGATGCAATATTGCTGCTGACTCTCTTTTGAGAATGCAAATGAAGATATTCTAGCTGTATTATTTCCCTTGGTTTCTAGCTATTTCAAATTAACAGCTGTGAAAGAAAGAAAATGATTAGCGACAGTGACTGCTTGTTTGCAATATATATATATTTTTTTCCTTCATTTGCAGATGGTTTGTGATGGGCCCACCTCGCTCAGGAACAGGAATCCACATTGATCCCTTGGGAACTAGTGCTTGGAATGCCTTAGTCCAGGGACATAAGCGTTGGTGCCTCTTCCCCACCAGCACTCCCAGAGAGTTGATCAAAGTGACCCGAGAAGAGGGAGGGAACCAGCAGGATGAAGCCATCACCTGGTTCAATGTCATATATCCTAGGACACAGCTCTCCACCTGGCCCCCTGAATTCAAACCCCTGGAGATCTTACAGAAGCCAGGCGAGACAGTCTTTGTGCCAGGTATGTACAGCCCTCTCTGGGAAGGGAATATGCAAGAAAGAACCATATTTTTACACAGGTAAGCAGAGCTGAAGGCAAGAGTGCAGCTTGCTCACATGGCTCATCTTAGGGAAAAAAAAAAAAAGATGAGCCTTTAAACAGTTCTCCTCCAAGCTGTTCAAAAAGGGCTACAAATTCTGAGGCCCTCTTTGAGATTTTTTCAGTTACTTTCTGATCCCCCTGGAACATAAAAGACCAGTAACATAGGACTGTGTCAATGTAAAACCTGAGCTACAGTAAACTGTGTCCCAAAATGTGATCATAAACGAGATGATGATATTAGGAGAACACTAAGGCATAAACGAACAAAAGTGTATGAATTCTAGTAGCTCTTGCATGAGCTTTTGAGGTTACATGCAGCATAGCAAATTCATCAGTGGATTTTATACTTGGTAAGCTGACTGCCTATGATTTTTTGTTGTTGGTGGTGGTGGTGGTGTTTTTTTTCTCAAGTATGTGGAAAGAGCTACTTAAGGGCACTGATACCTTCCACCCACTTCCCTGAGACTAGGCCTAATCTTGCAGTCGAAATCAGAAACCTAAGAGAATAGCATCCTTACCAGATGCTATGTGCTTGTTATTACTGTGTGTGGCTAGTGGATAGAGTGGGTGAGCTCAGTGCCCGAATTCTGTCCTCTAAATCTGGCATCGTTTTTGTGCAACACGGTGTATCGCTGCTGTCCACTTTGCTCATCTCCCAAATACAGATGACTTCATGTTTGAAAAGCACCTTGTGATTGTCTTGGCACTTACTAACGACTCTTCAGTGTACCTTCTGTTAGGATTGTGTAGCTGTCTGCTTCCATTAAACTGTTTTAGTCTTTTCTTTGGGGTTAAAAGTAGATTGGAAGAACATGACAACTCTCTTTCTCTAACTCCACAATCCTGTGTAGGGGAACAGTTGGCATCTGCTTTTAATTGAAAGCTAAGTCTCTAACCATAAAACCTTACTAAATTAGCATGGAAAGTGCTGTCCAGCTTAACAGAGGATCTCTGTGCAGACTGTGTTCCAGTGGCACTTGCTATTAAATAAACTGTCAGTAGCCAACGTGCTGCTGTCAAGTCACATCTGTAGTGCACTGTGTGAGCTGGAGAACCTGGTCAAAGCCTTGAGCAGCCCTATTTAACAATGAATTCCATAATGTGACTGAAGAAGGAAGATTTAGCAACAAACTCATCTGTGTTTGGGAGATGAGGTCCAGTTTCCACCTCTACTTTGGGCAAACTGGGCTAAGTTCCAATTTGTGAGAATGCAGTAACATTATAGTTCAGCTATAGCACATTGGAAAGCTAAAGAGAGTGGTTTTGTGATAGGGGGAGAAGTATTTGTGGCTGTTCTTAAACATAATTTCTGATCACTGGTGTTGTATTTATAGGTGGCTGGTGGCACGTGGTCCTCAATCTCGACACAACCATTGCCATCACACAAAACTTTGCCAGCTGTACCAACTTCCCCGTGGTGTGGCACAAGACGGTAAGAGGGAGGCCCAAATTATCACGGAAATGGTACAGGTGAGTGACCTAGTAACTTCCTCCCCATGTTCTTCATAAACGTTGTTGTAGTTCTTCGTGCCCCATTGCTGCTTGAAGGCTAATTCTGTAATTTCAATTTTATTTAGGATCTTAAAACAGGAACATCCTGACTTGGCAGCACTGGCCGATTCAGTTGATTTACAGGAATCTACTGGTATTGCTTCTGATAGTTCTAGTGATTCTTCCAGTTCTTCAAGTTCTAGCTCCTCAGACTCTGATTCAGAGGTAAGATTTTTACCACCTGGTCTGTATTCTGCAATTTTATTGTTTTATTTGTGCTCACCTGGAGGCCAACTCTAATAATGGTCTACGTCCCAATAGTCGCCTATTATGGAGGAAATGAGTAAAAAGCAAATAAAGGGAGTGCATAGTGGAGGGTTCTGTTCTCAGCAGGTTCTGTTTGCTAAAGGCTATCTTTGTATCACTAAATAAATTTGGCTTGTTTGATCTATGTATACATAACATGTAAATGAATCGCTAGTTTAGCTAAGCTGTCTCATCTGAGCTGGCTGCAGAACTGCTGTTTTGCAAACGGGGAGGGAGCCAGGATGTCAGTTGTGACACTGGGCTTCTCTAGGTGACCTGCTGAGATACCCGTAATGCCCCAAGAATTTCAAAAACTACTGAGTCTGCATCCATAAAGGGAGGTCCCTGAAGGAGGCCAAGTGAGTGCACCAGTTGTCCGGAATTTGCTGTGGTCACAAACTTAAATATATCTCTCTCTAGGCTTTAAATCATTTAATTTTAAATTGATTTCATAGAGCTAAATCTAAAATAGCAGAAGTTCTTTGAACTTTTGGTTACTTAGCACTACTGTGGTAGCTCTTACAGTAATTTTTGGAGCACACAGTTTACTAGACTTCTCTAATTTCACTGAATTCTGCTTTATTTTTATGTATTTTTCTCTGCACACTTCAGTGTGACTCTGGCTCGGAGACAGAGGGAATGATGCATCGGAGGAAAAAGAGGCGGACATGTAGCATGGTGGGGAACGGTGACACAACGTCCCAAGATGACTGTGTGAGCAAAGAGCGCAGCTCCTCCAGGTGACCTGATGGCAACTCTATTAATTTTAACGAACAAAAGACAATCCGAGGCAGAGCTGGGAGAAGTGAGCTAGGGTGATTCGTCAGGATAGAGAGCTGGAGAGCAAGAGTCTCTCACAGAATGTGAAGCTATTGGTGATGCCCTCCCTCCAGGAATTATTTTAATTGCTCCAAACAGAAAACTTTAAGATTTTGGTATTTTTTTTAAATGAGCTTTTACCTTATTTAATAAACAGTTTTATTACTTTTCTTAGTTGTCTCTTTCAATAGAGATTTTTTTTTTTTTAATGGGAGAGATGGAAGGTTTTGGCTGTGCTCCTGTGCACAAGAGAACAGTAAACAGCTAAACATGAGGAATGATCAGGCAAGATTTGGCTTTGGACACTGGTTGTCCAAAGAGAAAACCTTCAAATAGCAATACAGTTTCTCTTATGTTCTTGTTGCCTGGATTATTTCAATATGCCCTGCTGCCTTATGTGTTAAAATTTATCCAAGTCTCCAGCAGGTAGTTAATTGAAAATAAAGAGATCTTTTTAGCCATCTGGGACTGAAGAACTGAAATGAGGTATTGTTTGGAATAAAATTGTTGAGGAAAGATATTCTCTGAACTGGCCGGCTTAAAAACTAGGTATTTGCCAGTGTAATCTGTGGGAGAAACTTAACAGTTGTTTGCTAAACTTAAGCATTTCTCTCATAAAGAAGAGGCTTGCTCATGTTCTTGAGTGTGTTCCTCTCAGCATGGCTAACTGAAGCTGCTCTATGAGCTGCCTGTCTTCTGTAGGGTGTTGTCTAGCTCTTGGTCTACTGGTTGCTTCAGATTTGAAATGTCCACAAATATTGTGGTGAGCTAGTGTAGAGCTGAGAAAGCCCAGGCTGCCAACAGCAGGCCTGACATCCTCATGTGGGGTGCTGCCTAAAGACATTGAAATGAACACGGTATGCTTTAAATACTGGCATCTAGAACCTTTCCTTTTCAGATTTCACCATTTTTTTACCACCATTTTTGTTGGTTGTTCTTCCCTTATCTCTTGAAGATGGGTGGGATTTCTGCTCCAGCTATATGATGGATTAGTTAATAGAAACAGCTCCAAATATGAAATCATAACTTGTGCAATTCTGTAGGAGGGAACAAAAATCAAGACTAGCCTGCATGCTGTGATCTTGTGTCCTGGTCCGAGGGGTGATGCTAGAGTTGTTGACAGGCAGTTGTACTTTTTTTGACAGGATTAGGGAATCTTGTGGAGGCCGCACTTAGCCCTGAGAGATCAGAACACCCGTCTAGAGGCAGCTGCCGCTCGAAGCTCCGTTAGCAGCCAGCCAGCTCTGTTCTACCCCCTTCTGCTCCTCCTTCTCATGGTCCTTGAGTTTCTGTCACTTTGATCCAAACATCTGTCTTCGTTCCGTACTGTGGAAGGTTGGCTCCTCTCTAACTTACGGGGGAACAGCCCGGTTCGACGTGACTGTGCAATGCTTTGTCCCCTCCGCGCCCCGAGTGAGTGCACTAATTACCCAGCCCTGGGTAAGGACATGCCAAGTATTTACTGGCTCACGTGACTGGCAAGGAAGACAACGGTCCGTTTTTAAAGAACTCTTTTTAAAAAAAAAAAACAGCGGGTAGATCTAGAAACCTGCCTTGCTTTGACACTGTCATATGTTTACATGTTGTCCTGTACACTTGAGGAAAGGAACACCAGCCCTCCTGGCCCGGCCGAACATCCGAGGGATCTTGTACTGGAATTTCAGGATGGGAAGGTGGTAGGAATGCTTCAAACGCTGAAGTAGCTTCAGTGGAGGTGAGCGCCTACCTGAAGCATCTCTCGTGGTCTTAATCTACGTGCATGCATCTAAACCAGGTTGATAAGGTGCAACACCTTAACCAGCAACAGTCCTTTTACTTTTGCTCTGTGTCGGTGAGTAGTAACAAAGATGCACTAGCACCTTGCTACAGAAAGCCGAGGGAACAGGACAATCTTGGAGCTTCTTGCACAGCAAAAAAAGTCAGCAGTTGCCACTAGGGTGCTGGGGTCCCGTTCATCACTAGGCAATAACTGGCAGGTCGATTCTTACAGTAACAGCCATTGCTGGGCTTTAAATACCAAGCAGTTACAGTGCCATGGGCTTCTTCAGGCCGGTGCAGCTCACACACAAATGGTTCTTTGAGGTTGTGGCTTGGGTAATTCGCAGAATTAGTGGTGCCAATTTTAAAGGTCTGGGAGGGGGACACGTTGTCTTTTTGTTAAAAAAAAAAAAAAGAAAAAGAAAAGTGATTCTTAAGTCTATGTAGATGAATTTGTGCCAGGTGAAGCCCTTGTCCCTAAGGGACGTGCAGGATTTTTTTTTTAAGCAGGGGCTTTGGTGGTGTCAGCTGTCAGGGTCTTGCTGAAGCTGCACTGCAAGGAAATGGTTCCTTATCCTCTGATGTGAAGAGCAGAGCCGGCAGCGGCTGGGTTGGGATGCTGCCCTGGGAGCTCCTGCCCGAGGAGAGGACACGAGGTGTCACCTCAGTGCTGCTGGTCGGAAGAGGACGCGTGTCGTTCTGCTAACCCCGCAGGAATGCCCAGGTCCTTGTGTACCAAGCAGCAGATGGGCAGCCTTAAGTGTGACTTTCTTACACGTGTTCGATTGGGTAGAACCCAGAATGTTGCTCGTTTGGGTTTTTCCATTTTAGCTTTTTTAACCTTGTTTTTCTTCCTATTTAAACACCCTCTCCCTTTTTGGAGACCAGGCCATAGGCTGTTTTACAAAGGAGCCCTATTTATATTTGTCACGATTTGTTTCTGAGTATTCTGTGCTGATCACTTCATGTAAAACCAACGTAATGATGGAAAAGCTGGAAGGAGGGAAGATTTATTGGTCCTCTCAGTTGTCCAGACTCCTGAGTGTCTTGGGGATAGCCAGGTGTGAATGAGCCTTCTGCCTGAAGGAAACCTCCCAGCCTTCTGGCCAAGGTTGCCTTCTCATTGCCCAGCTCAGCAGCCCAGGAGCCTGTACAAAGCACGTAGTCCTCATCGGGCAGAGTGAGCTGCAACTGCTGCTGCTTGGGAGAGATAGGGTTGGATTGGGAAAGGCTCAGGGGCAGCCCTCGTGGTGAGGGGAGCTCTGTTCCGAAGACTGCTGCGGTGTGAGCAAGGCGGCCTCTTCCTCGGTGGTTGCTGGCTAAGGTAAGGTGGCTTCTGCTGTGGCTTCCCGTTGCTTTGGGCGTGCATGGCTGCAGCTTTGCCCTCTGAGGATCTCCGCCGTGCTCGCCAGGCTCATGGCAGCGCCGGGAAAGCCAGGCCTGCTCCATCCGAAGCACAACTGGATGATCCGGACTGCAGAATACCCCTCTGTGCCTATGAACTCTTGGGTAGCGTGAAATGAAACCTTTCAAACCGAAGCCCGCGTTCGGCTGACGTCGCTCGCTGCGAGGCGGCGGGTCTGAGCTGAACGGCAGGCGCCGGCGTCCCAGCAACGCTGTGCGACTCGTCCACGAGGCACTTTCTCGTCCAAAATGAGGTATTCCCAAGTCCAGGAATTGGGACTCCCGGGATCTCTGGGTCTTCTGCTCGCAGGCTGTTGCCTCGGCCGCCCTGGTGAGCTTGTCTGTTTTATTAGATGGAAAAAAACCTACCTCACAGGGGTGTTGTGAGGCTGAAATGTAATTACTGTGTAAGCTGCTTTGAGGTGCTCCTCCTGCAGCAAGCGCTCCAGAAATGCGAGGCAGGCTCCGACCTCCCGAGCTGGCGCTGGCTTTTCCCACCGGAGCGCGTTAGGGAAGCACTTGGTTCCATAGCAGCCCCCTTCAAAGCGGCACGTAGGGCACAAGCTGTGTCTAAGGGAGACTCTTCGGTTTCACCAGAGCTTAACTGTTGGCGTTTTGTGGCCGGTTCCCAAGAGGACGTCCTCCCCGATGAGGATTTTCCTCACGTGGGCCAGGCGAGTTATCCCTGATAAGGGACTGAGCCTCCCTGGCCTTATAGGAAAGAGGGGGGAACTAGTCCTGCCGAGGCCCCTGTTCCAAACCAGGCCTGTGTAGGGATTTAAACATAAACCAGCGCTGTGCCCGGCTCTGTGCTGGGGACAGGGGTCAGTGCCAGCCCTCCCCACCCTGCATAAGGGGACAGGGCCTTGCATCTGCCCCTGTCCCCTGCAGAGCCGCGGAGCGCTCGCATGGAGGAGGCTGGCGGCTCCGCGGCCGCCGCTCGCGCTGTGCCCCGTCCGGGTTGTCTCCTCGACCGCGCTCAGCCTCTCCAAACGCTTAGCTACGGGCAGCAGC
Organism: Nothoprocta pentlandii; assembly: GCA_013398315.1. NCBI lineage: Eukaryota > Metazoa > Chordata > Aves > Tinamiformes > Tinamidae > Nothoprocta > Nothoprocta pentlandii. Next base: position 1,455,995 of record VZSG01000136.1, on the reverse strand, counting down.
CTCCGTAATGCACCTCGACCTTTTCCTCCCCGGGCAGGAGGCGGCGCTGCCCGTTCAGTCCCGGACGCCCGCGGGCTGCTCCCAAAGGCGGTTTTTGTCCTTCCCCTCCGGAGCAGAGCGGGAGGGAAGCGCCGGGACAGTCACGCTGTCAGCCCTAGCCCGGCCACTGCCATTAGATGCTTTTTAGCACCCCGTCCAGCAGAGCTGGGATCCTATTAATTGTCTTGTTTGGATGATTGTGGTTTTGCTTTTTATTTTAAATAAAATCAATTATTTTGCATTATTCTTCTTGTTAGTCTTTTTTTTTCCCTTTTTTTCCTTTTTTTTGTCCTCCATACCATGAGTGTAAAACCTGGCCTCCGGCCAGAGCTCATCTTTGGTCCCCTGTTCCTGCGTATCCGAAGGCTTTGGGGATGGAGTGGAGCACAGGCGGCAGCGGCTTTCAGAGGAACTCCTGGAGCATCAGCCAGCCTGCGTGCCACAAAATTGGAATTGTGGTGGCCAAAAGCAACCCAGAGCCGTTGCAGAAGTCTTTCTGTAAAGTGGCTCCTGCTTCCTGTTCCCGAGAGATGATTTTATGTGGCTACAGCTTCAAGATGATCCCATAATTTTCCCTAATTTGCAGGAACCGGTGGTCACTTTGGTGACACCTCTGCACCCTTGCCATGTAGACGTGACATTCTCCGGATTTATTGACCCGTGTTCCAGCTGGCAGGGACACAGCAGCCCCTTGCAGCCGGGGGGCAGCCGGCTCAGGCCATAATCACTAGTGGGGAGCAGAGAGGAGGGGTCTCGTCCAGCTCTTGGGCTGGTTGCTGCAGATTTTAAATGCCCACAAATATTTGGTTTATGTGACGTTACATGAGAGGGTGCACGGAGCTGTGGCAGCCTTTGCAGCATCTTTGCTGTTTCTGCTCTGTTCCTCTAGTTTAATGTATATATTATATATATATATAAAGAAACTTGCTGCTGCTTTCTTGCCCTTTAGAAAGCAGATTGCAAAGAGAACAGCGCTGCATTCCTGCTCTGGTCTGAAGCAACCGATGGCTTTGGAGACCGATTTGGGCTTAAGGTGCTTGCGGCATCTCTCCTTTTCAAGGCGTGTGAAGATCCCTGCACCCGCGTGCACGGGTCCTGCTTCAGGAGGAGTAATCAGAGGATGCAGAGCTGCCTGGAAATGCGTTTAAAATAAATTAAAATAGTTTCCTTTCCAGTTTGGGAAGTGGCAGGTCCCAACTACATGCAGTGTCCATAGAGTCACGCATGGAGGTCAGGACGCTGCCTTCCGTGCCGTGCGACGCTGCCTTGCTTGGGTTCATGGGCCAGTCTGGGGAAGGAGAAAAGGGCGACCTGCTAAAGCGGGTGTTTTCTGTGCGACTGCCAAGAGCTCTGCGGGCTCCGCGGCGCGATGGCCCCGGTGGCGGCAGCGCAGGTGACAGCCCGTGAAGCGGGGCAGACCGCAGGGCTCGGGAGCCGCTCGCCCGAGGCCTCCGTGCGAGGCGAAACTCCCTGCCCAGCGCCGCGGTGGCCGCTGCAGAGCGGCGCCGCTGCCAAGAGAGGGCAGCTCCGCCCCGGGCGTCGCGCGCGCCCAGCGGCCTCCGCACCCCTCGGCCTCTGCACCCCGCAGCCTCTGAATCCAGCAGCCTCCGCAGCCTCCGCACCCCTCGGCCTCTGCACCCCGCAGCCTCTGAATCCAGCAGCCTCTGCAGCCTCCGCACCCTGCAGCCTCTGCATCCAGCAGCCTCTGCATC
>VZSG01000136.1:1374482-1450694 GCA_013398315.1 Nothoprocta pentlandii | reverse complement strand
GCGTCCTGCGGGAAGGAGGAGGACGAGGGCGGCCGGGTGCCGGTGGAGGAGGTGGGAGCGGGAGAGCAGGGGAAGGCGGCGGCCGAGCCGGAGCCCCCCGCGCCGCAGCGGGAGCCGGAGCCCGAGCCGGAGCCCGAGCCGGAGCCCGCTCCGGAGCGGGAAGCGGAGCGGGAAGCGGAGGAGGAGGCGCCGCCGGCCGAGCCCCGGCGCCAGGAGGATGCGCGCGGCAAGGTGAGGCCGGAGCCCCGGGTCCCCCCTGCCCGCCCCCGCAGCGCCCCGTGCCGCAGAAGGGCCCTGCGGCCGCGGGGGCGACACGGACGGGGCTTCCCCCCTGCCCTGCATCGGGCAGAGCAGCCGGGCAGCATTTAAGGGAACGGGGCACGCGGGAGTCTCCCACGCTTGGAAATGCAGCTGGGCAGGCGGGTTGCACCTTTTCGAGGTGCAAGGGAGGGTGTTTTCCGCAGCCCTTTCCTGTAGGATGTGGCACTGTCCCCTTGCTGGCACCTGCTGAGCACCGGTTTTAGGCCCACTGTGGGCGGAGGGTCTGGGCCCCCCCTGCGCTGGCACCGCAGCAGGATCCTCAGCCCCCAGGCTGGGCTGCGGAGGGCTCATGGGGTGCCCATAAACACCTGGTAAATCCTCCTCCAGCACCGGCCCTTATTTAAAAATTAAAGGCTGAGCCAGGGTCCATGGGAAGAGCCCGCTCTGCTCCTGCGGGATCCGCCGACCACCTGGCACCCCACACCCTGAGAAGCGCGAACTCATTGCACATGTGGCCCAGGGCAGCCCCTGGTCCTGGTGGGAGGACGTGACCAAGGGGAGGGCGGCTCAGGAGAGACGAGTCCTTAGCAGGTCCAGACAGCACGTCTGGGGCCGGGAGCGCAGGCCCGCGGCCAGGCGGCTATAATTAGCCCTGCTCGTAATCCGCATCCCGCTGCTGGGCCGCGCGTGGGCACAGGAGCGGCCTCTGGCTCGGAGAGCATCCCCGCCAGCTTGGCAGACACCCTTGGGTGGGTCCCGGTGGGCTGAGAGCCCCCGGCTGCATCCCAATGCTCCGTAATGCGTCCGAGTGGGCTCTGAGCCCGCTCTGGAGTGCAGGGATGTGGCTCTGCCTTCGTGTGCTGGTACCTCGGCTCTTCCCCACCTCCCATCTTCTGCTCCAGGACTTGAGCTTCCGTTTGTTCCCGGTCCCAGCAAACCCTTTGCTGGCAGCCCCACTCCCTGCAGTGTCCTGGCCACCTCCGTCCCTTTGCAGGGCCATTTATTGGTGCAGTGGTCCCGGTCCAACGGGAGAGCGCTGAGAGCCGTGTTGAGCTGCAGGAGCAGGGCTGGCTCAGCAGAGCCTGGCTGCTCCTTCCCTGCATTCCCAGGAATGCAGGGAGCCGGAGCTCACCCAGGGCTGCGGGGCACCGGGTCCCTCCGCCTTGTTGTCTGCCACAAGCTCCTCGTGAGGTTTCTCCTCTCATCTCAATGTTTCTCCTCTCTTCCCTTCTGTCCTGGTCCGTGCTCCCATCTGCTCCCCGGCTGCGCTGCGCTCGGGGCAGCTCCGAGGCTTCGCGTGCCGTTATCCTGCTGCCCTCCGGCAGGCACGAGCTGAGGGAGCAGGGGGTGCCTCGTGGCCTCCCCTCAGCCCCCTTTTACCAGGCACAGCCCTGGGAAATGTGTCCCACGGAGCTGCTCTCGGCTCCTTCGGGAGCTGCGGTCCTTGGTGTGACTCAGCACGGAGGTTCCCAGAGCTGTCCATGGAGCTGCTCCGGCAGGCTCCGTCGGTGAGCAGCGAGGGCCGTGTCCAGCACGGATCTCTATTTATTTCCTATCATTATTTTCCCTCCTCCTTGTCTGCCCGTCTCAGAGTGCACCGGGGTGGGTCACTGATTCACTGCAGCCATTAGCCGGGGGAGCCCGTGGCCCGCGCGCGCCTGCCGAGTGCTGCGGGCATCCGCGCTGCTCCCCGGCACCCTTGGGTGCTCCATGCAGCCCCAAGGGACAGGCAAGGAGCTGGGGCCAGAGCGGGGAAAAGGAGCCTCCCCTCTCCGGGAGGAATCCCGATCCTTATTGCAGGGTGGGATGGCGGGATGTCCGTTTCCCAGTGTGAGCGAGGGAGGAAACTAAGGCAGGCGAGGACGGGCGGCCTGAGCGAGACCGAGCCGGCAGAGAGGGGAGGACGAGGCGGGCGATGCCACCGGGGCGGCTTCTGTTGGGCCGGGGGGCTCAGTGCCCCGGTGCCCCCTCCCAGCGAGGCCGGAGCCCCCTTCCCGTGAGGACATGGGCGCCTCCACCCTCCAATGCCTCCTGCCCCCCTTGGCCGGTGCTGGAGGCTGCAGGGTGCCTAATTAGCCTGGTGTTAATTGGCTCCTGGCAAGCGCTGCCGCCGTGGAGCCGAGCTGGCTGCTCCTGCGCTGCCCCGGGGCCGGAGCAGGTGCTGCCCGTTGTAACCGCCGCGGTTTCGGCCCTGACAGAGCCGTCCGTGGGCAGCACCCCAGGCCAGGAGGGGCATCTCCGTGCAGAAAAGCGGCTCTTGTTTTAGAGCAGCTGCTGCTTTGGCCGCAGGGAGGGTGGCGAGACCCGCGGCGGGCTTGGGGTGAAAGGGACCTGCCTGCCCAGCAGCTGCCTCACTTTGCTCAATTCTGCCCAACTTTTTTATTTTCTTTTTATTATTCTTTTTTAATATTCTTTAAAAAACTCCTTCCTTCCCCTTTTCCTCCCGTCTTTTCTTTTTCTGGCTCGCCCTTTGTCTGTCTCCCTCTCTTGCAAGCTCTTGCATCAGGCTTGGATGAGAAAGTGCAGCCATAAATGGCAAGGCGCTGGGCCCGGGAGTTTATTCCAAGACGATTTTCTCTCCTCCCCACCTTTGCAGTTCCCTGTGTTGGAGTGGGGCTGTTGTTTTTCCCCCCATCCTGTCCGAAGATGCCAGGACAGTCCCTTTGATCAGGGAGAGAGGGGCAGACACTGGCCTGACACCAAATCCTTGAGATTGGCAACAAAGCCCCAGGACTTTGTTGCCCCATAGCAGCAACCTCCAGAGTTGGGGTTTTTGGAGGGCCAGGGATGGGCTTATGTGTCCAAGCCACCCCAGTCTTCTGGGGACATCGGTGCCCGGCGAGGTGCCCTGTGGCCAGCGCCGCCCATGCTGGGAATCTCCTGGCATGTGCTGTGCTGCTCCCTGCGCCGCCGGCCCCGGCGGCTGCAGTCGGATGAGATTGAAGGCGTCTCAGTTGCGGGCCATGGAAACCAAAGGGCACAAACACTTTTCTGATGCCCTGGCAGATGCTGAAGCTCCAGAGCCAAGAGGAGAAGGCAGACGCTGTGCTAGCGTTCCGGGTTCTTGGATGTGGACCTGGTGGTTCTGCTTTTGGAAGGAGGGTCGGGGTGCTGGGGCTCACGGTGCTTCTCGGGGCCACCCGAGGAGCTCTATTCTTCCAAGCTTGTTCCTAGCTGACTTAGGTGGGGGGCGAGTTGTCCAGCTCTCAGGTGCCCGATATGCTGGACTTTGGGGAGCCCTGGGCAAGCCCTGGAGCCCAAGCGCTATTCCCGTGGGAGCATCCCTGCCGTGGCAGCTGCTGCCAAGCGAGCCGGGGCTGCGCACGGCTGGGCACACAGCCATGGGGCCGCGCGTCCTTGGGGCCGGACAGCTGCTCCGTCCACGTCCCCCCGCGAAGCCCGCGGCAAAGAGCGCTCTGTTTGCGGCGGCAGCTGGCCCGGCAGGGCCGCTCCGGCTGCTCCCGGATAACCGCGCGGCTGCTGCCTTGCCGCCGGCCCGCTGGGCTGCGGGGCAGGGTCCCGGGGGAGCTGCCACGCTCCGCGCGGGCCCGTTTCGTCCGCCCGGCGCTTCTGTGAGTGCCCTGGTTGCTGCTGGGCACCGAGTCCAGGCAGGCTCCGTGTACCCGGCTCCTGCCCACGGAACCTGCTCCGCGGGCGCCGGCCCCGCTGAGCCCGGGAATTGCCCGTGCTGGGTCTGGCCGGTGTCTGGAAGCTGCTTCTCGCCCTGCTGTGTCCGCACGTGTCCTGGCAGGGAGCGGGGCTGATGAGGCTTCTTGCAGCTCGTAGGAGGCCATCCCAGCCACCTCCTAGCTCGTTTTATTTTATTTTTATTTTATTTTTCCTTAAAGAGTGGTGTTTAATAGCTGCTCCTGCCATGGTAGAGGTGGTGGCCAAGGTGCACAGCAGGGGACAGGGAGATGGAGGCCGGAGCTTAGCCGGGGGCTTGTCTGTCCTCAGTGAATTCCCTTCCTGCCTGGTTGCCTGTCCCAGCTGGAGGAAACGGCGCCAGACCCAGCGCCGTGGGCACGGGAGCTGAGAGCCCTTGGGTGACACGAGTGTTTACGTGCTCACACCCCTGGGCCGGCACCAGGGCACATCGGGCAGCGCCTGCGGCCCAGGGGAGCTGGGGCTAGGGACAAGATTTGCCCTCACCGAGACCTTTTGTCTCCCCGTTTTCCACGAACGGCCTCTCCAGCTACGTGTGCTGGCCCAGGAGCCACGTGCGGACGCCGAGCTGGGCAGTCAGCTCCCTGTGGCTGCTCTCCACAGCCTAACCCAGCTCGGTGCTCCTCAAGCCTCTGAATTCCCATTGGGATGGGGACATCACTTGCAGTTCACAGGCTGAGGCCTTGGAGACACAGATTCCAGCCCCCAGAGAAGTCGCCAAGCACAAGGCCAGTTGAGGCCCCGAGGAGGCCCCAAAGCCACCAGGAACCGGCGGCAGAAAGCAGACGAGCGCGCGGCCGGTCGCATCCGTCCGCCCGGCCCTGCAAGAGGCAGGGAAGTGCTGTGGCCGCTGGGGCCGGGCATGGAGCCTTGTCCTCACCCCTGCCTTCTTCTTAACCCCCTGCAGGAGGAAGATCCAGGCTCGGAAACCGAGAAGCTGGTGGCGAAGGAGCCGGAGGATGAGGATGGTGAGTGGCCGGCAAGGCTTGTGGCGAGGATGCAGCCGGGTAAAAGCCTCCGAGTGCTTGCAGATGCATAGGAGGGGAACGAGGTGCAAAAAAGAGAGAGAACTACAAGAAAATGCAGCCCCTGGGACCCTCGCAAGCAGAAGGGGAATGGGGGCAAAACTGCTGTTTTTTAATTCGTCCCTCGTGCTCCCGCTGCGTTGCGCAGATGTCCCGGACCACGGGGATGGCTTTTGGCTCGGCGTCGTGGAGAGGCCGCCCAAAGAGCTCCTTGCTTGCGTCCAGGCGGATCTCCAGGGGCTTTAGCCAGAGCCCTGTTTAACTGATTAGGCAATTACTCAATTGGAAAATGATTAATTGACTAATTGGGGTGACAAGTGGGCCTGGCAGGGAACGAAACAGATGGTGACGAGCAAGAAGGTGGCTGCAGGGGCTTCTCCATCCCCGGCAGCCCCGGGGACGCAGGAACACCCATGGGGGGACGAGGGGCACCAGTGGGGACCATCCCCCTTCCTTGCCCCACTTTCCGCCCGCCCTTCCTAGGGCGCCCGTGGCAATCCCCGGCTCAGGAGGATTAGGCCTAATGCTGCCCAGAAGCAAACTTTAATCCCGGAGGGCTCATTTTGGAGCCGCAGGCGAGAGGAGGAGCCGCCGCCGGGTCCTGCGCCTGCCGCTCCGCGCGGCCCTCGTGCTGGCCTCGGGCTGAGGTGACAGCCCTGGCCGCGCGTCACAGCCCGCCGGGAGTCCTGCAGGGCATCGGCCGCAGGCTCGCTCCTCCTCCACGTGAATTAGGACATTTCTTAGGTGTTTCCGTGGGATAAAACGCTCGTTCTGGCTCCGCAAGAGGGTCGGCGCTGTCCTTCCTTTAGCATGTCTCCTACGTGTCCCTTGCGTCCTCACCGCACAGAGACCTGTGGGTGCCACCAGGTTTGCATCTGCCGAGGTGCCCTGCTCAAGCGGAGGTCTCGATGCTCTCCCGGCGTGTCAGGAGCGGAGCCCAGGCGTCCTGGGCCTTCTCCTGCGCGGTGGCACGGAGGTGGCAGTCGTGGGGAGGTGACAGCGGGCAGAAACGAGCCCCAAAGGGCTTCCCGCTGCGAGCTGCTGCCTGCACCAACGTCACCTCGCGAGCCCGGGCTCGGGCACTTGCAATGCCAGGCGGGAAGGCGAAAGGCAAATGTTTTATTTAATATCAGCTTGCTGGGGCTCTCAGTAAGTAGGTCACCTCTTCCTTCTGCAGCGCTTCTGTAGCCCGCGTGAAAATCCCGCCTCCCGCTTTCCGTTTGTTTCCAGGCCACGAGGAAAGTTCCTGAGCTCCATAAAGAGCCAGCGGTTCGGGAAGGCGCGTGCCGGCTCCCTGCTAACCGCAGTCTGCGGGCAGCCGCCTCCTCTCCGCCCTCCTCCTTTACGTCTTTTCTGGTAGGGTGGCGATGAAACTGCCCTTTTTTGGGCAGGTCAACTCCCAAATCTCATTTGACTTGGCAGAAAACCACGGGAGGGAAAAGATCTTAATTGTCCTTGAAAATCAGGAAAGCGATACAGAGGTAATAAAATGGCTCCTGGTCTGCATCAGGGTAAGAAACAGGATGCTACACCCTCTTTTTTATTTTCTTCCCTCTTAATATCTCCCAAAGCAGCGGCCAGTTGGATTTTCCTTCAGTGCATTTCTATGGGCACCCGAGGGGCTGATAAGCTGCAGTGTCGCTGCTTGTTTCCAGCTGGCCAGGCTTGTTGGTGGCTCCCTGTGCAGGGGTTTTCCACGAAAGGAAGCGGGATATGGCCGGGCTGCATGTTCAGAGCTTGTGTTCAGATGCTCAGAAAGCTGCTGGGGAAAGAGTTAGCCTCGCATTTCCCTTAGGAGGCCAGTTTTAGGATTAGAGAAATGCTTTGGGTCAGGACTGATCCTTTGGACTTCACAGGAAAGCTCTCTGGGAGCAGCGATGTAGGGGAGATGTAGAGGAGGAGGGAGGAAATGTTGTTATCTGCAGGTTTCTGTGAAATCTCCAGGCTTAGCTGCTCACAACGCATGAGCATCGTGGGCACCGGTCACGCTCTGTGCCTCCACTCGCTTCCCCAGCCTCCAGCAGTGATCCAGCAGTGCCTGGGACGCCCAGTCCTGGACCTGCCTAGGCAGCCTTCGCAACTGGTCTTCCAGATGTCAGGTTTCCCTATCTACGAAATGAGGCTCTGACATGTGGATTGCCTGGGAATGCCCCAGGCCTGCCAAATTTTGGCTGCAGCTCCACATGAGTGAGCTTGGCGATGGAGAGGTCTTCAAATGAAGCAGTTGACCCGTAAGGGTGGGGATGGAATCCTTAAGGACTGTGTGGGGAGGAAAATAAAGGGAAGTAACTGGTGCTGAGTTTGTCTGGGTGTGAGAAAGGGAGGAGGAGAGAGGCTGTGGTCTCTTTTCCATAGGGTAAGTGGAGCAGGAAAGGCATCCATGAGTGTGGACCTGCAACAGCTGTGATGTGGACTAGAGGCAGCTTCTCGGGTGGCTTGGGAGACAGGATGACTCCATAGGTTATATACAAGTTGGGGCTTTCTCTTCTGACACTAAAAATGCCTTTGGGATCTTGCTGTTTGCTGGAGGTATCACTTGAGACATTTCATTTGTGGATAACAAACTGCTGTTTGGGTATATGCAGATAATAGGGTGCTGCTTGCCTTTTGTGGGCCCCTTAGAAGTAGCCGCTGGGCTCCTCAGACCCAGGGACTGTGGAAACAGCAGATGTTTCTAAGTGGATGTGGAAACAGCAATGTGAGATGGCTGCTTGTGAGGCAGCCCAGGCCCGCAGTCCTTGGGAGATAAAGGTGCACAGATAAACAGCTCACAGATAACCAGTAAAGGCAGCGACTCAAAGCACCCGCTCTTCCTGGGCCGCCCTTTGGGTTGACCTCCACTCCTGTTGTTTCCTGCCCATCTGCAGAAAGATAAACCAGAGGAGAGGTTTTTTAAAAGCAAACAGTGCTGTAACAAAATCCGATTGGAAAAGGATCGGCTTTGGCTCAGAGTCCGTGAGCTTCAGCACTCTAATTAGCACAACATGGAGGCTGAGGAGGCTGGGGTGGCTGGGAAGGTGGAGCAGAGCATCCAGCCTGGGAGAAGGGACCCATTCCTCCCAATATGTGTCAGCTGGTGGCAGAGAGGGAGGTTTGGGCACAGCTGTGGTTGGTGCTGTTTGGGTGGTCTTGGCTCAGCTCTGTTTGCAGCCTTGGGATCCGCAGCGTGGCCACCTCCTTTCTTCACCAGCTTTAACAAAGGCTGCGATTGGAAAGGTCAGGGAGAGCTGGTGGAGCTGGCAGGGGCTGTGCAGCTCGTGGCAGCTCTGCTTGTAGCACCATCTGTGACCCCAAAGCATGGGAAGTTGTCTCCAGATGAGGAGGGGGAGACGGGAGGAATACAGATCTGGAGCAGGGAAGAAAGCAGTAACTGCTGCAAGCTAATCAGGGCAGGATTAGCATGTCTTGGTAAGCCAAGATGGACCTGCGAGGCTCTGAATCCAGGCAGAGCGACAGCATATGGGTCCCATGCTTTAGGATTTACTTGCGTCTGCGTCCTAGTCACGCATAGCAATCATCACAGTAGTAAAAATTCTGCAGCCTCAGGGGTTTCCAGTGCGAGCTGCAGCCAGGACTCCTGCTGTCCTCTCCAGCCAGCCACTGACTCGGTGTCCAGGAGGCCCTGGAGCCAAATGTGACCAGGCCTGCTGGGACAACATAGCACCTGGGTGCGTGCTCAGAAGGAGGGCTCAGGGGAGCAAGTCCATTGCTGTTCATCATTGCTCTGCAGTGCTCCCTGGCTCACCTATCTCCTGCTTCTCTCTGTCCCTCCCTCTCTTTTTCCTTCTACAGCTGCAGATGAGACGTTCTCCTTCAAGTACAGTCCTGGAAAGCTGAGGGGAAACCAGTACAAGTCAATGATGACCAAAGAAGAACTCGAGGAAGAACAAAGGTAGGTTGAGTTTCTTTTTGCTTCTTGCCCAACACCATCATGCTGGCCTCCTCTTGAAGGAGCTGGGGGGGGGGGGCAGGGTTCACACCTCTCTTCCCCCCAAATTACCCTGGAGATTTGGCTCAGTAATTCATCACACATTGAGTCCAGTCCTCTCGTACCCAGGAAGATGCCAGAATGAATAGAAAAAAATGCTGATTTAGGAAATGGAGACGCAGTGGCTCTAGATTCCTGTGGAGCTGTTCAAAATCCTTCTCTGGATGCTTAGAGCAAATTTCCCAGCTGATGAAGTTCCTTCAGTCCCATAGCACATCTTTTGAGCACCTCCTAGCTCTTCCTCTCCCTTTACAACGTGGATGTCCTCCAAAGTGAAGAGGAAGGTATAGCTCAGAAGTAACAAAGAACAAAGTGACCGATTGTAGAGCCTTGGAGTTCCCTGCGATTTGGGAAGAATGGGGAAGTCTGTACCCAGGGCTGGCTTCTTGGACACAGCTGATGATGTTATGCTGTAGTGTTTACCTGGCAAAGAAAGAAAATTATCCATTCCCACTTGCTGAGAAATCTGTGAAGTTTACTGCAGAGCTTGAACCCTGCCAGCGGCAAGTGCCTGCCCTGGTACCAAAGACCAACTTTTAAACTCAGGAATTCCCACTGCCCAGCCTATCCAGGGAAAACCAACTCTGACCTTGCACCGTGAGCTGCGAAGCCCTTTTCCAAGCCGGTCAGTGCTGTCCATGTGCAGAGCCCTCCTCTCCCTGGCAGCGCGGGCCCTGCGCTGTGTGCAAGAGAGGGTCCTTCAGCCCATGGCACCCATGCTGAACCGGAGACATCAGACCCCACGGATGAGGGCTTTGCCCTACAAGTAGGCTGTGCCAGGCTGTTCCCTAGCAGACATGGGTGGCTCCTATCGTTTTCCTTTTGGGAGAGCCGCAGGAGCTGATTTCCCAGTGGAGACTCAAGGCAGGTCTAGGAGGTGCCTCCAGCTGCCCTGCTTTGGAGACAGCTTTGCTCCTCGGGGTGACTGCAAGCAGGGGCTGTTCCCTCCCTCACGGTCCCTGCAGAAGGGTGAGGGACCTGATTCTCCCCTAAGGGTGACCACCTTCTGGCATGATTTAAGGACATCTGTAGCCTGCGATACCATGGCAACCTGCATGATCTCAAGGTCTAACACAGCCGAAATGGAAATTGGAGTGGAGCAGGGTGAGGGCAAGGACAGAGGGATTGTATCGCGCCCCTGGATCAGGTGCTCTCCTGCTAGGCAAGCCTTGCTCCAAGGCCCCTGTGCATGGGGCTATCGGGTGTTGGAGGCTGGGCTGATGGTGCAAGGGCAGCACGGGAGGCACTGAATTCCTGTGAGCACAAAACATGGGGAGTGTGGGTGTTAGCAGCAGCTAACAGGAGAGAGCTTTCCGAAAGAGAGCTTCTCAGAGCAAATCAGTCCCTTTGCCCTTCAGCCCCATCCTGAGGTCACCCAGAGGGGTTGTGCAGCACTAACGCATAAGTCCAGGACAGATTTTCTCGCTAGTGGAGCAGTTGCAAGGCTGAGTTGGGAAGACTTTCGCTGTGTCTTTTTCCCTCTGAACTAGTCTGTTTGGAAGGAGACAGTAAATTCAGGATAGAGCCTCCGTCTGGAAGGAATGAAGAAGCTCAGGAAATGAGCCTGTCGCCCTCTAGTAGCCTCCAGACTGTCCCATCCTTGCTGCAAAAGCCCTGCTATGTCCTGCCCTGTTAGCAGAGTTGTCCTGCAGCCCGTGGCATTTCTCTCCAGCTTGCACCATATGATTTTCATGTCGAGCAGTGGCTTCCCTTTCTCCCTTGGCTTCCAGGTTCCCAGCTACCTGGGATGTTGGGCTTTGTCTGCCTTGTAGCACTGCGAGGAGCAAAGCTTTGCAGGGCTGTGAGATCTGGGCTCGGCCGCTGAAGGGAGATGTGGTTGCTGCCGAGTTGACTCCTCACTGCTAGCACCATGAAGGATGTGGTTTGCTGTCTGCCTTTGGTTATATCTTTATTGTACCTGGAGTCCCTAAGCTGAGAAACACTAAACAGGTCTGTTGGCTTCGTTGTGTTTGCACTCAGGGAAGGTGGCAGTGCAATGAACTGAGCGAATGTGAAAGAAACCCACAGGGCTCAATGGAGATTGCTTTTTTTTTTTTGGATCCTGTTAAGCACTGATACAAAAATCTACGTGGATCAGGGAAATTCAGACCAGCTCTTGTACCCCAGTGGCTTCCCCTAAGTCAGGAGTGCTGCAGGGCCTCAGATGGATTCCTCTGTGGCAAAAAAAATGCTCCCGCCTCTGGCCTGAGGACACTGGCGGGACATTGGTGATGGACAGCAGTAGGGCTGGCATTTCGTGCTCTGGGCTCTCGGTGGGTCCTGGGGGTGGTGATAGGTCCTCCCAGGTTCACATCAGGCTGGAGAGGTGCCAGGATGTGACCGTTTAGGACTCCTGGACAGCGCATTGGCCTTGGGGTCCCTTCTGAACCACTCAGCAACCTTCTGTAGCTGGGGGCCATTGGCAGGCTTTTTTTTTTTATTTTTTTTTTCCCTACTATTCCCTTATTTTCTTGTCTCTGTTCTTTGTGTTGTTTGTTTCCTTAAGATAGCTTTGTGGATATATATATATATATATTTTTTTTTTTTTTGCACTTGCTTTGCTGCTGACTTATTCTTGCTTCCCCAACTCCTTCCTATGGCATCAGCAATGTTTCCTTGCAGGCCGGAGAGATGGTGAAAGGCGGCAGGGCTGCTGCCAGGTAAGATGCTTGGCGGGCGAGCTGAGCTCTGTCCTGCACCTTCCTCCCTCTGCGCTCCTCTTCCTCTCCCCGACTCCATGCTCTCCTGCACGCCGCCCGCGCTGCCGTTCTGCCGTGACCCAGGTTTGCCACCTTTTGTTGCAGGATTGAGCTGACCTCTGATCTCACATCTCTGTAGCAAGTACCTTAGGTCCTCGGCCACAAACATTCTTGCAAATCTCTTTGGTAAGGACACGACGTTTGTTAGAAGTAGTGGTACCACTGATAACATCTGCTAATGTGTCTTTTGCTCTCCCGTTTCTTTTCCTGGGGATAGGCTTGTGTCTGGGCTGCCGTTGACCACCTCTCCCACCTCCTTCACAACCTCTGTCGTTCCTCATAACGGATTAATGAATCTCCTTCCCTGCATCTCCCTTTCCATGAGCACTCCAAAAGGCCGGGGGGGACAGGGTCTCGCACGTTTATACACTCACCTCTCCCTGCAGTTAGACATTGCCAAGACCCTTTCAATTCCCTGATTTGGAAAACTGGGGCCACAAAGTGAGTTGATAGGAGTTGTCCTCCTCACAGGAGGAGCTGAAGCCCGGAGACCAGCTTTATGTTTGCTCCTAGCCTGGCACTGTCAGGCCACCATCCCCAAAAATTCAGGGGAGCCCTCCAGCTCCCATGGGCTACTGATTTTTGGAAGTGCTACTGATTGATTTACTTGCTTTTTCCGCGGAGATCTATAAGACTTGAGACAGGAGCAGAAAGGCAGGCAGGAGAATGTCATTCGGCTCTAATCCACATCACTCCAAACGTTGTGGTCGTCTTGGCTACCATTTGTTGAGAGCTTGTGGTTTCCAGCTGGTGCTAAATCTGGCTTAAAAGGAGAAGGAATTTGACCTTCACTGAGTGATGCAACTTCCTGCCGCTGATTAATTGAGTCTTAAAAAACAGAGGGACTTCTCAGTACGGGAGAAGGGCAGGAACTGTATCTGGCCAGTGTATCAGCTTGGGTGGTGGCTATGCTTGATCACACCTGGTAGTTCACTAGCAGTTTCAGAACAGAAGCACGTAGTGTTTGCTCCCTTGGGGGAGAAAAATAGTTTGGGCAGGAAGGGGAAGAGGGCAGGGGAAGGATGCAGCCTTTAGTCAAGCCAGCACAGCGGCTTTCCCAAATCCTGTGCTTTTGGCCATCCATTGCCAGCTGCAAAGCACCGTCTTGGGCTGACCAGCGTGACTTGGAGCACTGCAGCTTGTCCTGTAAGGGCTGGTCCCTGAGCGATGCTGAGCTGCCTGGGGCACCTCTGTGCATGTCAGGGAAGAGCTGGAAGGGCTCCTCAGGATGCCTGCAAGACCTGGCTCACGTGGATGGATTGAGGTGGTCTCTGCCAGCTGCTTTTCAAGCCTCCTTCAAGATTTGAAAGTGGTCAGTAGTTGGTTTGTTTTAATTAGGAGGGGAAATGATTAAGACTTTCTCAAGTCAAGGCAACTGCAACAAGGCTGCACTTTTACTAAAGAGAAAGCAGGAGAGAAATGATTCCCTTGGGCCTTTGCTTTCGGATCTTTCTTTCAAGGGAGCAGAGTGGGTCCTGGCCGTGTCTTGGCTGGCCCTGGTGATGCCAAGGGGTCGGGATGCCTGCAGTGTGTGCTCGCTGCACTTCCCAGGGTGTGTTGGCTGGAGAAAGGAGAGACGATGCTGTGTGACAGCCTATGGAAAGGTCTCTTCTCTCTGTCCTCTCTCTCATTTCTGTAGTTTAGGAAGAGGTGGGGGCAGAAAGCTAGAAGGAGCCCTGTGGATAGGTGATGGGGGTGAATCTCTGGAGTGAGAGAAGGGGCCCACAGCTGTGTTTCCTGAACACTTACCTTCCCTGGTCACCATGAAGCTGCCAAGATGCTTCTCATCTCTGCGTGGGCTGCAGTGCTAGGCAGGGGGCAATGTTTGCTCCATGAGTGTTTGGGTGTAAAGCTGGTGGTTTTGCACACCCTAACTAGTGCTGGGAGTGGAGTGGAAAGGAAGAGCCAAGGGAAAAGGTCAGGAAAGCTGCTGAGCCCACATGGGGTCATTGCGGGAGGAAGAAATCCCTGCCATCTGCAGTGCTGAACAAAATCCTGCTCAGCAGCTGGCAATGCCGAGGATCCCGTCACCCTCCCCGGCCCATTCAGGGTCCAACAAATGGCATGAAATAGCTCGGAGACACTCTGCTCTTTGCAGGCCCCTTCATGGGATGGAGCCAGTGGACTAGGGGATGAGGTGATGCCCCAGACCACAGTCCAGCTTCTGTAAGACAGAGGGAAAGGACAGTTCCCTGGGCTAATGAGCTTGGTTCCTATAGTCTGTTGATCCAGCTCAGAAGCAAATTCTCTTCCTGACTCCCAATCCTCTCCTCTTCTCCTGGCCAGCCTCACACGGGCTTAGGAAACACTGTTTGAATCTAGCTTAGACTTAAGCCTAGGACTCAAATGCAAATTGGAATTCACGCAAGAAAACGAGCTGGGTGTAGATCTCAGCCCAGTTCTTTTCTTGGCTGTAGTCTAGCAATGGTTTCTCCCCCACTGGCTTCACAAAAGCATCTTCGTTACAAGGTAAACCAAGGGATAAACCCAGGTCTGATCCTGGATTTTCAGCAAGGCAGGGTGCCCCAGAGTGCCTCTGGCTCCAGGGAAAAGCAGGGAGAAGAGACTTCCCCTGGTCTGTCAGATACCGCAGATCAAACTGGGGACACAGCTGCACTTTAGGGAGAATTCTGCTGAAATTCAGTTTTGAACTAGAAAATGCTTGAAGTGAGGACTCCGGAGCACATGATGGCAGGAGGGGTTTAGTGACCACGTTGACAGATTTTGACCTATTTCAAACACTTCCACTGCTGGCGCTCTAAAAATAACTGGTTGGAGTGGGCTGGGGGTGGTTGCGTTTTGGGAGAGCTCTTCATTGGCATCTGTCCTTGTCCACCCCCTGCATCGTCATCACATACCCCTGGCTCGCTTGCTTGCTCTCCCCTGTGTGTAGCATGGGCTCTGGGTCTCTTTCTCCTTCTTTCCCTGCTTCTCACCCACAACCCAGCAGCTTTGCTGTCCTGTCCTGTCCAGCATGGTGCTTCTTTTGGATGAGGGAAGCTGGTAAGTTTGGGCTTTCTTTGGGCTTTTTTATTTGTTTGCTTTTCATCTTCTGCAGCACGATAGTTGTCTTGGACCAAGGGAGGAGGAGTAGCAGCAAGGACTCCAAAGACCAGCAGCAGGGGTTCTACAGGTCAGGCTGACCACCGCTTCACTGCGGCCACCAGCCATGGGGACAGCACCAACCACATGCAGTGCTGCCATCAGCTGCAAAGTAGTCCATCCACTGTCCATCTCTCAGAGGAGAGATGTGGAGGAGGAGTGTCTGGTGACCACTGTTACATCTGGGGTCCCCACTGAGCTCCCCGTGCCACAATGTAGGTGCTAAGCCCTGCTCGTGTGAGGGGCGACTTTCCCATTGGGCTTGCATTGGTCCTTGCCTCCACCATGTCCCCAGGGAAAATGTCCTCTGACCCATGAGACATCGGTGGAGTTGAACCTATTTATAGAGTGTCTGATAGTCATGAGTCCCCAGGAGCTTTAATCTCAAAGCAATAAGGATGCCTGCTTTGGAGATGCAAGGGAAGGTAGCCAGGAAGCCCTTTCCCATTCCTTCTCTGAAAGCAACTCTGCTTTCCCAAAGGGGAATTTTTTGCAAGCTCCCCAGTAGCCTTTGCAGGGCAAGAATCTCCAACAGCTCCACTTTGAGCTCCCAGTTTTTTACTTTTGGCTCAGGTCCCGAATTGTCCCAGCTTGTGGCTGCTTCTCCACGCCTCCCTCACCCAGTGCTTGCAATTTGTCTTCATCTGCTTCTGCTTAATCCTGTGCGGCATGGGCAGCTTGCCGTTCTCTGCGTGCGTCTCTCTCAGAGCCTGGGATTGTCTCTCTCACCCTTTCCCCATGGCCAGGAGACACTGGGGGCTGCAGGGAATCTGGGCAGAGCACCAGGCGATGTGGGAATGATAGCGAGTGAGCTGGACCACAAGCACTAAGGGACAGAAGAAAGTTCAGGGTGGCCTGTCCACAGCTTTCGCCCGTGGCATTGGCTGGTTTGGGGGATTTTCAGGAGTGTCGTGAGGGGACAGACATAGAATGGAAGGATAAAATCATAGCTTCTCAACTCATCTGAGCCTGCAGAAAACTTGAACCACCTTCCTATCTGTGCTGTGACTTTTGGCTGCCATGGCTGGGAAATGTGGGGGGCTTTTGCCACCTCTCCTTTGAAGCCACGGTGGGGAAGTGACGGGTGACTGGCAGCACGGTCATAGAATCCTTAAGGTTGGATGGGACCTTCAGAGATCATCTAGTCCAACCCTCCCTGCACAGGCAGGGTCACCTGGAGCACGGGGCACAGGACTGCATCTGAGAGGGTTTTGAAGATCTCCAGAGAAGGAGACTCCACAACCTGGACAGCCTGTTCCAGGGCTCTGTCATCCTCACTGTCAATATTTTTTTTCTTAAGTTCCTGTGCAAGTTTTGGTGCTTCAGTTTGTGGCCATTTCCTCTAGTTCTATCGCTGGCCACCACTGAAAAGAGGTCATCCCATCCTCTTCACTCCCTCCCTTGAGGTATTTATATACACTGATCAGATCCCCTCTCAGCCTTCCCTTCTTCAGTCCCCAACCCAGACGTGCCTCAGGTACTGCTACCCCGATGCAGGCACCAAAGGTGTTCGGGCTTGTGCTCCTAAATCATGTAGGTTCTGGCAACCTTGGCTTCTTTCCTAGTTCTCCTGAACAGCAATAGTTATACCCTCAAAATCATATGTACCTTTTGACTTTTCTGTCTCACGGGAGGAACTTTGGATTTGTGTTGATAAAAACTCCCTTTGGCACTGTCACTGTCCTTGCTCTTCTCTTTCTTAAGCTCTGTCTTTCCCTGCTCTGCATATAAGTCCTCTATCTGTATTCTACCTGTTGACTGAAGCCAATGGCCCACACTTTTGGGACCACAGGGAAGATTTAGATTTAATAAGTCCTGTGTCAAATTCTTCCTGCAATACACAGATCTAGGGCAAAACTGGATTATGTTTACTACCAAAAAAATGGATGGCAGGAAAAAAGAGAGGGCAAGAAATGAGATGGAAGAGAGCTGCCTGAGGACACCTTGGCAACTCTGCTGAGTCTGCCCAGCACCCAGAGCTTTTCCTCGCTTTCTTGATCCACAAGGATCAATCCTAGCCTGTCTGGGGTGAGGAGAGTCCGCAGCTAAGTTGCTATCTGCCATCTTTGCCTGGATTTCAGAACGGAGGTTCCCAAGAAGGATCTGCCAGACAAAGCACTGGAAATGCTCTGCACATCTGGAAATCAGCTTCCCAAGAGAAACAGTTTCTGGAAGAGCATAACCGTAGAGCAAGATGCTCTGGGATCTTCACCTGGAAGTGTGCCAGTTCTCCTTCTGAAAATGGGATCGATGGATGAGCTACAAGATTTCCTGATGTCCTGCTATGGGTTGTGCATGTGTGAGGGACAAATATACATGGGAATTCTACCTGCCGGCCCCACTTGTCACTGCTGGGGCACCTTTGCTTTCAAAGGCAGGAAGCTCCTGCCCTTCTGCTGATACCATTGGGAAGTCAGAGATAGGAGCTTGCTTCTGATGCCAGCAGAGGGACATCCCATTCCCATCCACACTGGAGGGACCACCATCAAACAGGATGGAGGAACTGCAACCTGAACTACTGTTCTTTTGAGGCCTGTTACCTCATCCTTCTTGGATCAGTGGTCCTCACCTTCTCTCCATGTTGCTCTGTCCTCAGGAAGGAGGTTTCTGCAGAGCTCAGTCTTCAGCTGCCAATTGAGAGATGACATCCAAGGATCTAGACCTGGTGTCTCAGGGTACTGAGATAGCTGGTGCAAAGGGCCTGAAGGCACTTCTGTGGCCCCCGACTGCCTCTCACTCCTGAGACAGAAATGCTGACTTCCAGATCCTTTAAACTCCAGGATGAAGCATGGTCTTCCAAGACCTTCAGTGCCCGAGTCTCCCTGGTAACTCCAGGCAAGGGCAGCTGTTGTTGTTCTCTGTCTCTTCCTCATTTGTTTTGTCATCTGGACATCATTTTATGTTAGCTACTGACTTGGGCCTCAGCTGGAGCCAGAGCAGGTATTTGAATAATCTATTTTCCTAAAGAGGATGTGGGTCTGCAGCAAAGAAGATCCTGAACTGAGTTGATTCATGTGCCGCAGGGAGCAAGCGCTCTGCCCAGGCTGATTTCATAGTCCAAGGTGAAGGAAGGGAGGAACAAGCTCAGGACAGCAGCGGCTTGCAGCTCGGCCTCAGTCCTGAGAAAATTAGGTCTTCTGGGCTTCCTGGTAGCATGTGTCCTTGCCAGTGCCAGAGTTTGTCAGCCTGGGGGTGTTTATACGGCCCCAGAGTCCCTAGTGCTTGACTGCCTTGTGCTCTTTAGCCTAATCCCCCTCACAGCATCATCCAGGAGCAGAAGGGGACTGACCCTGCTGCGCATATGGGGAATTTATATCTCTGACAGACGTCCTCCATTAAGTTCATGCTTGGTTTAAGACGTGTCACCTCTGCTCTCCTGGCCTTGCCCTGGAGGTGAGTATCCCCACAGGGAGGCTGCAAGCTGCACCCGAGCCCCACGCGCCCTCCCTGACATCCTGCGTCCCTCTCTGCTCCGGCGGCAGCCTCCCGGAGCGGAGCTCTCCTTCTGGGCCCCCGTGGCAACGAGCTTATGCTCTCACGCATGAAATCTGATTATGGCTGCGTGGCTTGAGCGGGATGATCCGGTCCTCAGCTCCGTGAATCCCGCAGAGCGATTATCCACTCCGGAGAATTTCTTTTCTTCGTCCTAACTGGCCGGCCACTGAGCCTCCTCGGCGTCGCTCGAGCAACCCCGTCGCATGTGACGCTTCACCTTGCATCTCCCATCCGGGATCCGGATACCTGCGAGGCCACTGGAATGGGAACCTTTGCAGAATGGTGGAATGAGGCCATGACATCACTTCGTGCCGTAGCCGTTGCACGTTCCCAAACCTGCACGGATGGGAATGCCCAATCCTTGTGTTCATGCTACAGGGACCTGTTTTGACTCCAGTCGTGAGCAGGTGTCTTTCAAACAGGGTTCCGTATTAGGGACCCTGAATCCTGTTGTAGTCAGGGGGAATTATGCTTCCCGGCTGCATCTGCATGTGTTTTTAAGTGCTCAGGTGATATGTATTATGGCTTTCCTCTGCATTAATGCAGGTCTCTGTGTCCTCAGGAAGCTGCCCTACCTGTTGGCAGTTTTTGGATGGCCTCTGGTGCTGGAGCAGCCAGAGCATCTGAAGTGTGCAAGCTGAGAACAGATGGGCAATTTTTTTGCCCTGGCACTGTCAACAATACGCTGCAAAACCCTGAGGAGTGCCTAGATGTGCCCATCCATAAAATAGGCTTAATCATCCCATCCTCCTTTCTTGGGACACTGGGAGAGCTTATCATTGATAAGAGGCCCTGAGGACAGGGAAGCAGGCAAAGGATGGGAACAGACACACCTGTAGGAAGATTCAGAAAGGTCAACCGGTTCACTGTCCAGTGAAATCTGTGCTCGGTCCTGGCTTGTCTGCCTGCAGATGGGAGGTGGAAACGGGGCCAGACAAGTAGGCTGGAAGCCCAAGGAGGCTCTGCACAGAGGCATTCACCTCTGGAGCTGCAGGCTGCCCATTAGCTGGGTGTCCCCAGCTCTCCTTAGTGGGGCACAGGGGCTGTGGCTTCAGTTTGGTGCCAGGTGAGAGGGTTTACACCTCTTTGTCTGGATTCACGCTATCTTGCTGCAGCTGATGAAGCAAAAGTTCTCCCTAGAGGCATGAGGTTTGCAAACGGTGGCTTGTTCTGCCCTGATGTGGGAAGCTGCCTTGTCTTCCCCTCCTGCAATGATTTTTCCCCTGCTCGTTTATGTGAATAATACTGAACCAAACCTGAGGGGTGAAATGACTGAAATGATTTTTCTTCTTCTCTCCCTGTTTCTCTTTGCAGAACTGAAGACTATATGAAGTTGTCCCTAGCCTCCTCCTAAAGGCATCCCTTGGCATCTTTAAAGGCTTGAGAGAAATACCAAAACCAACCAAACACACCCATAAGAAAAATGCATAAACCCTCAAAACTTGGGACCCCCCTCTTGGTCTGAAGTTGAGTTCTGCAAAACTCCTGTGGTATCAAGTTTGAGGAGATCCTGTTGTGCCTCCATGGACTGGGGCTAGTTCCAAGCAGTGACTCGAGTTGTGTTTGGGGGGGGACTGGAGACAAATCTTCTTTTCCCTCCCCCAAACAGAGCCCAAATTGGACACCCAAATATGCAGCAAGTCTATTAGTTGTATCTGTCACCACGTTCAGCCCTGCTGTGAAATCTGTGTTTCTTTAGCAGGGTGGGTGAGCACGGCCGTTCTCTCAGACCTACCTGAACCTTGTACCAAATGATCAACCCATTTCTTCCCAGGGCCAAACTCCTCTTTATTGTTGGGTGGGAACTGCCTACGATTTGAAACGTTGTCTAGCACTGTGTATTCTGAGGGGTGGAGGGACAAGGTGGGATCAAAGTGAGGAATGGCAGGTTGTAGCCGGAATGACTTTTGCTTCTGTAGGTATTTTAGCGGAGAAATGATCCTTTAAGTAGAGGGAAGACTCGAGAAGTGATGAGGACTGATAGTTTAGCTGTTCTGCCTGTGGTGGAGGTTTTGGAGACCACGCTTTGGCCACTGTTCGCATCTGGATTCATACTTTTCCATGGTCCAGCTCCTAATGGAAAAACCTGAGGAGGTAGCAACAGTATCATGGGCTCCCTCTGGCTCAGGATGAGATTATGGGGGGTCCTGAAAGAGACACCCTATCCCTTCCTCTGCCTCTTGCTGTTCCACTGCCCTCTCCTTTTGCTAGCCCTGTGGTTTGTCCACTGGAGCCAGAGCTCAGCGTCTCTCCTCAACTTTGTTACGTATAGAACTTGGCTGGGTATAGACAGGCTTCACAGAGAGCAGGTTTCAGATCGGGCTAGCTGGTTTGCAAGATGCATCCCCAAGGCAAGAGGAGTCAAGTCCTCTAGCGCTCCTGTAGAGACCCCAGGCTGGCTGGAGATGTGTCCTTCAGAGCTTCTTGCTCTCCCTCCAGGACAACAGCCTCTTGGCTAAAGCTTCAAACATATCAGAAACCCAGCAGGCTGCTTTTGTTTTTTCCTTTTTTTCTTTCCTCCTCATTTCCTATGCAGACAATACTTGAAACCTTGTACTTGGTTGTCCTTTCCAGCCCCTGAGCTTGGCCAACTCGTCATAAAAGGGCTCATTTAAAGAACATTAGGAGGCTTCAGCTTTAGAAGAGGCTGGGCTGCCCCAGCCGACAACTGCTAGCCTGTGTAGTGGTTTGCGGATGAATTTAGACACATCAGGACCCTCTGCTTCATCTTCCTCACTGGTTCAGCCGCTCAGTCTCCCCTTGGTGGCTGACTCTGCGTCCCAAGCACCCAACTATGCAAAGAATGCCTTATATACATTGTGTTTAAGTTACATGGCAATATGTACATCGAGCAAAGCCTATAGCTGAGTCTGGATTTTTTGCTAGTGGCAGCGAGTCAAACTATTTCTTCTACCCAAATGGCTGTCTGGGTATTTTTTACTTTTGTTTGTTTCGTTTGTTTGTTTTGTATCTGATGGTGGCTCTTATACAAAAGACTGTCATTCTAGTGGCTTGAATCTGTAAAAATTGCCTTTGTTTGGTCCAATAAACCTTTGAATAGTTTATTTGGTCTGGTCTTGTTCTCCCTGCCTTTAGCAACTTCTAATTTCTTCCTCAAGAGATTTGTGTTGACAAACTGGAGTCTAGGTTAGAGGTACATTTTGCTCTCATTTCCCTTTTACCCTGTAAGTGATTTCACATCCTTAGGAGTAGAGTCAGATTTTATGGGCTGGGTTGTTTTTCCCTTTACTGGAGCAATGCGCTATTGCAGCAGGATCCTGGTCTTGTTTGACAGTTGGGAAGTTAGAAAAATACCCAAATGTGGAGCCTCTGATGAGGATTTTAGCTGCTGAGAATGTGGACGTTCAGCAGGGCCTGAAATGCAGATCTTCTTTAATCTGCTATGACTAACTGCCCCAAACTACCAGTTAATTGTAGAAGTTTTGAGCTGAAATGTCTAAAGAAGCCTAAGGGAGTTAAGTAGACAAGTGCCATTGTCTATCAACAAGAATTAGGCTGCTTTTGAAATCCCCAATTAATCTATTTTGTCAGCAATACGTAAAATCCTATTTGACCTCCTGAATCCAAGTTATTTTGGGAACACTACTTACGGGAAGAGAGCGTGATTTTACTTGTGAATGGGGTAGGTTCGATCTGAAACCATTAAGAAAAGGAAACCCAAAGTACCGCAGAATTGTTTTACAAGGTCACCTTTGATAGGAGAAGCTCCTTTTTGAAATCAGTGTCATGTTTTTGATATCGTACTCCTACTTCCCAGGCTCCTTTCTCTATTTATCTTTGTTTTCCTCTCTCCCTCTTGTAGATTGTGTAGTGCAGAGAAACACTTAACACCAGCAGCACCTCTTTTCTATTTCTGTTTTTTAAACACCCTTTCATGGTATTTAATGTTGTTCCTGTCAAGGGGCAGCCAAATTGCATTGATGTTGGCTTTAAGGAAAATCGGAGTCAATACTGCCTGTGATCTTGATTTTGGAGGTGGGGTGTGAAGGAAGTACTGGAGATTTTTGAAGTCCTAATGTCTGTAGAAAAACGAGGGAGGGATGTGGAGCTGTGTGGAGCATTCCCAGCTGGGAAGGACTTCAGATATGTGAAGCAAATACGTGTATTGAATTTCTCCGTACCAGACAAGAAATGTGCCCTCTGGTGCCCAGCGATGGTTTAAAATAAAATATTGATTGATCATGACTGTGCTTCCCTTCCTCCAGTCTGGAAAGGGCAGGCTGATGTGTGAAAATAAAAAGTACAAAGACAAATCCAGGCAGCTGACAGCCTGTGGCCAGAGCTGTCACAGCCAGACCCTGCAGGATCTTTTCAGGATATGCTGGGTCTTAGGACAATTGCATTTAATTGTAATAGAAAATAATGGGCAAATCAGCTTTCTTCCATCAGAATGTGCTTGCTTTCCCCCACAACGCCTTGATTACTGCAATGGGGCTGAAAATACAAACTATTCCTGCTCCTGCTGGGGCTGAGCCCAGGAGAGGGGGAAATACAAAGCCCTTCTTGTCCAGAGCTCAGCACATGGAGGCTCCTCTGCTCATTCCTGACTCCCTGCTTCCCTGGTTTTCTTGGTAGGGTTGATTCTGATGTATTGATGCTGTGCTGCCTTCTTTCAAACAAAGATTACATTCTGGTTTTGCCAGTCTGCGGATATTTCTACCTTCTTCTTCTTGTTACTTTAATAGCTAATAGTTTGTCTGCATAGGATTGCATTGACGCTACTCCAAGGTAACTATTGGTGTGCTTTTAAATGGATTAATTACAGTGTATTAAAACTCTGTGCAGGAAGTTGGCTGTGATGGGGAGAGGGAATCTTGGCCATGTGCATAAGTAAAAGCCAGAGTCTGAATTTTCAGTTCAAGGACGAATCATCCTGAGGCCAGGGATGTTAAAGAGGCAGAAGGAGCCAGGACTGACGCAGATCTGTTTTGGGTTGCTGGACCATTGCAGCAGAGACTCCCCAAAAAAGAGAGCCATTGATGTAACAGAAACTCTCCCTCTCTTATTACAGCCAAAGAGCACAACAACCTCATTAATTCTTTTAATCTCACACAGGACAGTTGATTATGAGGTGTGGTAGGAAATGCTGCAACGTGTTCTTAATCATATGGATGCCCTGTAGTGAAAACCTTCCAGTCCATAGTCAGTCCTGACTGAAACCGAAGTGCACCTTCATTTAGCCTCAAAATAGCTGCATCATTTCATGAACTAAGGGCAAGTCTGTACTTCAGAATGAGGGACATTCCTGTGATGCCCACCTTTCTGTATGCCTGGGCGGTGATCAGTTGACATATGAATGATATAAGCTCTCCAATAAAGCCTTGTGACAGGTCCTTTGTGCTGCAGGACATACAAAAAATGATTCACTGCTTCAAGTTTTGGAGCAGAAATGCATTGGCTGGGCATAAGATCTATTATGGGGAGAAAAGAAAGGTTAATCACCTGACAAAGGCTAAAAATCTGAGTTAGAAGGTCCACTGGACAAAGTGGCCCACACATCCATCATCCCATTGCTTGCCTGAGCACATCTCACCATTTGACACTGGCAGATGAATCCTTGAATCAAAGCAGTATTCTCTGTATGATTTTATCTTCCAGTGGCTGATTTAAAGGCATGTCTACACCAGAAGGAAGTCTAGTCTCTAGTTTTCAGGAAGGATATACTTTTAAAATTCAATAGATGTTGCTGAATCACCCTCTGCCGATCAACCTTAATCTAGTTTTGCTATAGGGTCTGCTGAATTTGAACATGTTGGTCTTGAAAATTTCCATGTATGGAGTTATCCTGAAACCCGAAGCACAGACAAGCCCTATGAAACTGTAAAGCTGGCGTTAAAGCAGCCAGCTTATCTCCATATTAAAACAAAAGTAGAGACAAGCACATGATGATTGCATAGATAGAAGGGGGTAGATGAAGAACCAACCTGTAGCTCTCTCTGTTCTCTCACATGAACAGATTTCTTGCAGTCGACAGGGCTTGTAAAATGATGCTCTTTGGCTTCCTGTTTCATTTGACCACAGTTTTCTTGCTCAAAGTGCCTTGTGGGGTCTGGCTATTCCTACTTCTCCTTTTCTTCTTGACAGGGTTCAGAGAGAGCAGCTGGCTGCCATCTTCAGGCTCATGGAGGAAAAAAGTGACACATTCGGAGAGATGTCTGAAGGAGACATGAAGGAACAGCTTAGACTGTATGATATATAACCTTGCAGCCAGTGCTGACTATGTCCAGAAGTCATCCTGCCCGTTTTGCAGGACAGTGTAGTGTTATAAATGTATATCATTAGTTATTTTGCTATTCCAGGGGCTTCTGCAGATGCATACAGGTCCTTGATAGATGTTTCTAAAGACTCAATAATTTCTCTCCCTTTTTATCAATGTTCCTTGAAGAGTTACATTCATCTCATGAAGAGATTTTTACCTCATTCTGGCTAGGTCATATGTCTCAGTCATAAAAAGTTGCTTTTTTTTTTTTCTCTCGACAGGCTTTATAAAAAATAAACTTTCTAACCTTAGTCATTCATCAATTTGATATATGAAGAAAGCCAAAGACTGATAAAACAGCACATATAAAATGAAATAATAGAGTCACAGAGTAGTTGAGGTCAGAAGGGACCTAAGAAGGTCTGCAGCCAACCTCCTGCTCAAGCAGGGTCAGCCGTGAGATCAGACCAAGTGACTCAGGGCTTTATCCCATCAGGTCTTCAAATCTTCAAGGATGGAGACTGCTCAACCCTCTGGGCAGAGAAGCTGCCAGTCCTTCCGTGAGAAAATGAATAGCTGAAGCCAATGCATTAGTGCTCAGGTTAGAGGTGAGCTGCAATTCTCATCGCCCTGAAAGGGATTCTTCATCCTCCTTCAAGCTGGCTTTTTGAAACAAACCCAAGACGGTTCCAGCTGACCCCACTGAGCTCATCTTCATGCCTGAGGAAAGAGCAGGTAACTACAGCCTGGAAACAGAAGCATTGCTTTGCCCTTCGACACTGGTGAAAACACCACGAGAGGAACATGGTTGACCTGTTTACAAGGATGATTATGTCCAACTCGGCGCCTGTTCTCCTAATACAACATTTCTGTAGTAAATTATGTACTTGAGAAAGCTCTGTGAATTTACCAAGTATTTTGAACTGTTTTGACATGCTCTTGGCAGCTCGGTACAGTAAATCAGTAAGCATTCCTAATTTTAATTGAATGTCTTCTGGTACAGTTCTCTTTCCTGTGAAATCCTGTTAAATGCTTTAGTATCGTGAAGGATTTTCCTGCTTTATATCACTACTGACAAAGGAAGGCAAGGTTTTCTGACCCAAATTCAGGGAATGATCTCTTAAAAGATTAGGGTTTCTTTTGTTGTGCAGTTCTTTTGAGAAACCAAACATCTCATTATATGCTCACAGTTTCCCATTACAGTATATTTGGTAACACTGTGCTGTTGGACTTTAAAAAAGAAAAATCTTCTAATCATTTTCACATGAGTGAAGGCACATTTATTAAGCGATGAAGCCGGCTTTACTGCCAGATCATGAGTTAATCTAAATGCCTGAAAATTACCTCTTCCTTATTTAACATGAAGGAACTAAGTAGGCAAAAGAGTTCCTCGATATAAAAAACCCAGCAGACCAACAGTTTGCTGGTGCACAGGCTGTAATTTTCTTTGTCCAGCTATTTGTGCAAGAGGAAAAAATAGAGGAAATACGGGGGTGGGAGTTCTCCCTGCTTCAAGCCTGAGAGCAGGCTCTTTTCCCAAGTCCTTGAGAGCAAGCACAGGCAAGGTTATTTGTAGCTGTTTTAGCCCGTGTCTTGCAGACTTTACAGGTTGTTTTCGAAGCATTTTTTTTCACTTCTGTTGCACTGGGGCCTTTGCTGAAGAGGCGCATTTCTGAAGGAATTGCTCTCCCTCCCACCCCACGGCAATGTCAGCAGTGATAACTGGGGATATGGGAGCGCAGCTGGCATTAACTCTCTCCTTTCCATGCCCTGCTCTGGAGCGAGCGCAGTGGAGAGACACTGCTAATGGATGGCAAATGACCACTGTCATCTACAGGGCCTGGATTTAAGGGAGAAATGATGCTAGGTGGCAAAGGCGGGCAAGGGGACGCGCCGCCTTGGCCGGCTGGCCTCTCATTTCCTCTCCCCTCTGGCCACATCAATATTTATACAGGAAATTTCTGCAGTTGCCACAGCTGCAACCCTCCTCCAGGGGCCTGTCCTCTCTGTGACACTGGCGGCTCCTCTTCAGAGGTCGCCTGCACAAACGTGGCCCCGTGGATGCTGGGGTGACACAGAGGGATGAGACCTGAGGCTCTGGAACGGGATTTGGGGAAATGAGAGGAGGGGAGGGGAGAGAAGGGCGGGAGGGCCCCGGCGCTCGGGACGCGCCCACGCTGCAGGCCCCAACTGGGGGAGGGGGACGCTGCCATGGCAACGGGACCAGGCCTCCCCCGAGCGGCTCGCCATCGGGAAAACCTGTCCCCACCCAGCATCCGTACTGAGATGCGGATTTGGCTGGAATTGTCCCTAGCCGCCTCTCGTAGGCCGGGCAGCCGGGCAAGCGGTTTGCTTCGCCGAGGAGGCGCGCATGCGCCGTCGGGGCGGCGCCCCCCCGAGGGCCCGCCGAGAGGGGGCGCGCATGCGCGGGGAGCCAAATGGCGGGAGGGCCAAATGGCGGGAGCGCCGGGCCGCGGGCTCGGGGCTGTGGGCGGCCGTAGGGGCCTGCGGGGCGCGTCCCGCCGTGCCCGGCCCGGCAGGGCCTGCGTAGCAGGGGATTTTTGGTTTTTGTTTTTTTTCCCAGCACCTGATTTTCATATATTCCTCACGCCACAGCAAGGGCTTATCCCTGTGAACTGGCGCTAAGGTGGTTCAGCTGCGGGTGAGGGACAGGTTGGGCTCTGCTGATCCGGTCCTGAAGGGGCCAGAGAGCGAGAGCGTTTGGTTGGTGTCTCCATTCCCGTTGGATGGGGTTGTCTGCCCTCATGGGAGCTCAGGCAGGCTTTGAGCGCAAAACAGCCTACCAAAACCATAGTAGTGAAGCGACCCTGTTGGAAGAGAGGGCGAAGACGAGGAAAGGGGAAGGAACAGTGCCCTGCGTGGTTCTGTGGGTGGCTTTGATAAAATTTTCAGGTTTGGAGAGCTTTTCTGCAGGTGTTTTAAATTAAACGTGGTTTCAGGGGTTGCCTGTGAAATTGAGAAGCCACGCGATGGCTTAATAACGTAGGATATATTTAAATAGAATGCAAAATAAATTTAAGTTACCTGCGATTTGATTTGGCCTGCTAGTCAAGTAGCCTGTGGCAACGCCATGGAGAATTGTGCTAGTGAACTTGTCGAATGTCTCTGCTAGCAGAGATGGGTTTCCCTGTGATTGCCTTCAAAGGAGGTCGGAGCAGTTACAGACAGGAGGAACCCGGCCAATTTCAGAGTTCAAAAGTCCTTTTGCAGATAATGCTGTTCTAGAGAATATCCTTTTCTCTGAAGGGTGAAATAGCCGTTTCTGACACTTGCAATAACTGGTGGCTCTAGTGAACCTTTGTGGTAATCAAGCCATGAGTGAATGTGTGACAGAGGTGTTAGTAGTTTTAAGAAGGCAGCTTTGCCTTTCTTACCCCTCCACTTTTGTTCCTGAATCGCAGACTGCTCTGTCAGGAGGACTGCATCTATATAAACCCCTTAATTTTGCAGCTTTTTCTTCCTGCATTTCTGGAAGTGTTTTTGGGAAGAATATAATCTTAGAGGTGGTGGGAAGTGGACAGTGGTGTGTACTGCCTTGTGTTTATAAGTGTGTGAATAGTGCTGTGTTTTACTGTCCTCTTGCATAATGTGACTAAAGCACGAACATAAAATTTTAGAGGCGTTTTTGACGTGTCCCGGGAATGTGAACTTTCTTTTCCTGAGCTCTCTCTGAATGTCAGATGAAAGCCAAGATACTGATCTGGGAGTGCATGTCCAGACTGTGGGTTATGGAGCAACCCCAGATGGGAAGAATTCCTCAAGGTAAGCTCATAGTATAAAGTATGGAGCAGTAATATCCTGTATTTGAATTTGCCCTCCTATTTGGGCAGGAACAGAGCAAAACCTGGAAGTCTTTTTTTAACTTTGAATATATATACCTCATCTCAAGTCCACGCAATTGGTGGCTTCCAGCCAGAAACTCCTTGGGGCTCTCCTTTTCTGAAGGGAACAATCTCCCGTCTTCGGTGCTTTCTAATTCCCAAAGTAGGTCAGGAATGTGGTCACAGATATTTGTGAGAAGTGAGTCATGGTACGATCAGCTGTTGAGAATGCTGGATAGTGCTCACATTTGTTAACTCTTAAATTGTATGGAGAGCAATAAATAACAAAGATTAAGCATTATGGAGTCTGTTTTATCTTTATTTGCCTTAAAGAAGACACCTAATGAAGAGAGTAGCTTCATACTGACTCAAGATCATGCCTGTTTGTACGTGTTAAGCCAAATCCCTAGAGATGGTGCTACAGAATGAGGGGAAATGGTCAACGAGCGTCTTCCCCAGGAATCTGAAGCAGCCTCCACACATCTCCAAAGCCAGCAACAGGAACTGGGACTGTTTCTTCGTTCTCTTCTGGAACCTCTTACCTTTCCTTACCCAAACCTCGCATAAAAGCAACCCTGGAGTCCTCCGAGACTCTGAGGAAAAATTTATGCTGTGCAACTTTTTCTTTCTTTTGTGGCTGGATGTAAATAAGAGGAGGCGATGGGAGAGGAAGGGGTTGTTTTTGCTTGATTATATATCCGGATCTCTAAAATGTGCTGCTTGGAATTCTGCTCCCGCAGCATTGCCTGTTGACTTGAATTCGATTAACTGCTGGGCTGATGCTGCTAATGGAGTGAGACCTGTGACTGGGAAGACAAATGGTTTTAAAGCTGAATTCTGACATTTGGAGTGGTGCTGTGAGAAATGAGTGGGTAATAAGGAGAAATGGATGGGGATTTAAACTTCCCAAGCTTAAAACCCAAGTAAAAACACCAGTTTGCAGTAGCGTTTGTGGGTAGCTGCGTTACAGCTCCTGCATCCGGGATCTGAACAGTTGCTGCAAATGTGCGTTGTTCCAGCACGTGGTGGTGAGATGTCTCGTTCTGCTGCACCCCATCGTGGCTGTGTTACCTTCTGAACTTGACCTGTCCTGTCCCAGCTAGAGAGATCACCCAAACGCTGCATCCCCGAGTCCTCTGGATGGTGCTGTTGTTCTGCACAAGCAGCAGGGAGGTCCTGTGCAGCTCCAGCCAAACACCTCAAGTGCTGCTTGGCTTCAGAGAGGATTAAGAGGGATGTGCACAATCTTTTTCTCCCTAGCAGATTTGTCCTGAATCCTGTATCTTGTGATCT
The DNA here is from genome assembly GCA_013398315.1 of Nothoprocta pentlandii. Taxonomy (NCBI): domain Eukaryota; kingdom Metazoa; phylum Chordata; class Aves; order Tinamiformes; family Tinamidae; genus Nothoprocta; species Nothoprocta pentlandii. The sequence continues at coordinate 1,421,043 of VZSG01000136.1, read as the reverse complement.
GCCTATTAGCCAGCATTCCTGAGGCTGGCTAGGCTTAGGTGATTACTGCAGGTGGGAAAACTCTCACTTTTACCAGCTTCAGCCTTGTCCCTTTCATGTCTGAGTGCTTTTTGGATCATAATCAGATTTTTCTCATTTAAAACCTCCTCCAACCTCCCAAGAGTAAGTTTTGCTTCATTTGCAGAGCAAGTATTGGCACTGTAAGGTGCAGTCAAGTTAGCTAAGAGGCACTGGGAGAAAAGCTTGTTTTCAAAATCTGTGGTTATGCTTCAGTATGGAGGGAGGGAGGAAGGATGCATTCCTCAAAAAAAAACCAAAAAAACCCAAAACAAAGGAAAAAACATATCCTAGAGGGCGGAACTTGAGTTTGGGTTTTGTTTGCCTACCATAACACCAGATAAGATGGGAAGAAGACATTAGCAATTTATTGGACATTGTTCTACCATAGGATCTTGCTCTTACATTGTTTTATTAAGTCTCAGACACATTGCAGTCCTTATAGTGGAGAAAGCTTTGAGGTTGAAGTCTGCATTGCTGCCTGTCTGCAAAATCTTCACCTTACCAGCAGTGTAAGAACCTTTTGCTGGAAGAAAAAAAAAAAACCCCAGACTCAGATGAGCCATTGCTTTGCAAGCTCTGCCCATGACTCAGCGTTGGTATTCAGCTGCTGATAATTGATGGAAGCAGAAATTACTCAGGAGGCTGGTTTTAAGGGAAAGGAAGGGTGGGAAAGGAAGTGGTGGAAGAATTTGGTTTGTAGCAAATGAAGTTGTTCGTGTCAGTGGCTGCTCCTAATATGCTTTCAATTGCAGGTGTCTTCCAGTATCACACAGCCAGAGTGACTCTCAGGTTCTTCCTGTTTCCAGATGCCTCGAAATCCAGTAGCAGGGATGACCTTTCGCCTGCTGGCAGCAGATGTGCTCCGAAGGCTCCCGCCAGCCCGCGCGGTGCACGGTGAGAAGCGCTGTGCCGTGGCAGTGATTCATCACGGAGCCGCTTTCGAGGCTTTTATTGGTACCCGTGCTGCTCCTCGCAGCCAGTGTGTCTGGGCTGATCTAGAGGACTTGGGACGGGTCCAGCTTTGCAGCTAACCTGCATGGAGATCTTGGCCACCACTGCCAACATGGGAAGAAAGCAGAAGTGAGCAGAGAATATCTGCTTTGAGGATGTGAGTGACTTTAAGGTGAATAACAGCCTCAGATTTACGCCTCAGTTTTTCACCTTGTGAGCTGTTTGAGCTCAGGGTAGGAATTCCCTGTTAAACTACAATACCGCTTTCAAATCCCCTTTATGGTCCTGAATTTCATGCAGCTGATGTGCCTTTGTGCCGAGTGTGTCCTTTAATGTTAGCAAGGACCAGTTGGAAATTGAACTTTCTCATTTTGGAGGAGAAACAGCCCAGCAACTAATGGAGATGACTGGGCCTTTGGAGGGGATAAAGACGTACTGGAAATGTGACTCATAGGTAAAACAGCACTGATGAGAAACAGATTTGCGGGGAGGTCGAGTGATTGACTCCCTAGATTTGTCCCCAAATCAGTCTTCTGCCCTACAAGTCCCAACTATATCTTTGCAAAATTGGGGAGTTAAGAGTTCCTGGTGGTTATGCTCTGGAAAACCTGCCGATCTCTGAACTTTCTTTATGTTCTTTTCGTTTAAATGATCTTCTCCTTCCATGTTTATGCTCTTGCCTTTTGATCAGGTGGAGTTGTTGGCTGCTGGTCTTTTATGGTCTTTGTTTGAACAGCATAATACGGAGCTTTTGAATGAATTACACAGAGTATTGCATTGTGTATTGACAGTGGAAAGACAGATGGAAATCAGAGGGAGAAATCTAAAACACAGGTTTTCTGCATACTGATGATGATGAAATATTTGCCCATGCTTTATCATGATTTTAGAGGTATAATTTAACATCTGGCATGAACAAAAAGGCTATTATTCCAAATAGCCCTAGATGAAAATAGTAGGTCATTGTCAGTCCTGCCTCATTCAGGCAGTCCTTGGTGCTGCCTCTGAAACCTTCCAGGTACTCCAGGTTCTTTTCTCCCCTATATCTCTCCTCATGGCTGAGCATCTGTTTCAGAGGGTAATCCATACAAGGAAATCTGATGTTACGCAAGCTGCAAACCTAGCTAATTTTGACATAGAGGAATTTCTGTGGTATGAAGTCATGGAAATTAAGAAAAGGAAAATAAAAACAAGTTGGCTCTTGAGCCTGCACTCTGGACCTTGGGGAGCCGCCTCTTGGGAATGTGCCAGTGGTGAAATGTCCTGCCTGGGACACAATACTGTCACATACCCCTAAGGTCCTGCTAAGCGTGGTATTAGCAGATGATTTCCTGTTCTGAAGGCTAGGTTCTTGTGTGGATACAATTCAGGGCGGTCTCCAACATCTTGTACTTTGGTCCTTCTGGGAGAGGCACTGGATCCTTATGAGTTGCACAGGGAGGGAAGATGATACACTGGCATCTGCAACCTTATTAATGATTTTCCAGCAAAACACACCGTTGGAAAGCCCAGCTGATCCCAGACTCTATCATGGCAAAGGTTTCTTGGAGGTGAGCCATGCTACCTGTGTGGGTTTGTTCCTGGGAAGCAATGGGAGTGACACCGGCTCTCTGCTGCTGACTCCAGCCGCCCTTCTTCTACAGCCCTTTGTGGCAGATGATTTCTTAGCAAAGGGCGAGTCCTTGTTTGCCCAGGGATGTTCTGCACCCAGGAATGAGCTGTCTTGTACATGACAGGGGGGGTTTGTGTGTGTGCTGCCAAGTGTGTTCAGGTGCTGCTCATGTCTTACTTGCCTTTCTGCATGGGGCAAAACCCTCTTGCTAATTGTGTCAAGGTTCCCTGGGCTTTATCCTACCTTCTGCAGTTATAGCCATCCACTGCTTGTCCCCACGCGAGCAGAAGTGACAGTTCCAATGTCTAGGGGGACATACATGTACAAACACTTGGGGTTAGGATCACCCTAAGGTGAGTAATGCTGTTGGTGGCAGCGTGCTGTCCCTCAGCACCTGGCCACATAGCAGAGCTGTAACCCGAGACCCTTTTTTCCCATCTCTGTCCCCAAACAAATCTACCAGATATGGGCATGCTGTGTATTATATTTCTCATGGCCTTGGAGCGTTTCCATCTTTGCGAGAGTTGCAAAATATCCATGGGCTTGTACAGACTTTTGTGTGCTTAGATTAGAGAAAGAGGTGACACAGATGGAACTGAAAGCGTTCTTCTGAGATCACCTCACCTGCAGTATTGACAGCTACGTTACTGAAAGTCCGGTTTCAGTGCACAGAGCAAGGGATCCATTCGCTTCTTACCTAAGAATCTGCTCTGAGTTGAACCAGATTAATAAAGTTGGTGACTAGGTTGCTGTTGCAAATGGGGATTGTTGGCATCGGTGCAGCGCCACTTGGCTGGAACGAAGGGCTTGTAAATGTTGGTGATGGCCCAGCCTGGCTTGATGCTGGCCTTTCAGGTGAGGTTAGCAGAACTGGGAGATAGAATAAATATTTCTGTCATCTGTATTTCTGTGATCTGTACAGCTGTGAATGCATCTAGCCTGGAGTCCATAGCATCCCTGATAATGCCTTTTTTTATTGACTTTCAAGGCCTTTGGTGCAATTTGAACATTTGCAGCAGATCGCTTGGACTTCAGGTATGTACAGTAGAAGGTCTTATTTTTAGTAAGGCATACGCTGTTTGTTTGTGCAGGAGTGGAGCTGGAGTCCTCAGGTTTGCTTAAAACCGCAAGGGCAGACCTTGTCAAACACTGATACTGCCTGAATACACCGTACGTCAGAGAGCAGCGACCTGCTGAAGGAAATGGCCTTACGGAAAACTACCTCACAGTTGTTCTGAATTAATAGCACTAGACCACAAATAGATCTGCGGGATAACAGAGAGTCCAGGAGTAACCCCATGGCAAGGCTGGGGATACTTTTCCCTGAATTGGTTAGATAGCAAATAGTATGCAAATCCAGCAATAAGGTGCTGTGCATGGGTCTTTGAAGATGAAGAAGAGTTTGACCAAAAGATGGTAGATGTTTTTTCACATGTAGGTTACCAATGAGGGAAAAACTAATTCCAAAATCAAATCATATCTTGGACAGGACCTAAATATTAATCCATGGAACGGCATAGCAACTCTGCACTTACAATGTGTTTGTGGTGACTTGCCATATCCAATTGTGATTGGAAAGCAAGACACTTTGCACTTCGGAAGCAGCAAAACCATCCAGTTGAGATTAAAAAAAAAAAGCTGCTGGAGCATTGCAGGTGTTTGGTTTTTGTTTTTTTTTTATATAACTGTTTTCTGTTTACTCTGTTGCTTCTGTTGATTTCAGAGATCTTTTTGCCTAGGACAGGCTATATGGAGCTTTAGTCTGGCTAATAGTATTCCTATTCCTCCCGTGGTTGTGTTTCGGTAGTAAGGGAAGGAAATTAAATAAGGTGATTTGCAATTTTAGGGTAAATGACATAAAGGTAAGAAACTCTGGTGCTTATTTTGTAAACCTGGAATGTCAGAAGGCTTTATCGTGCAGGCAGAGAACAGTACAGCTAGTTAAAAGGACATCAGTGTTATTTTCCCAAGCCCTTGTTTTCCTAAGGAGTTTCAGCAACCTCTTGGTCTTGATTATTTTGTGTATTTACTTGATGGAGTTTAATTTTTTAAGCTAACTGGGCTGATGTTTGCCCAAAGTTACAATACCATGAGATAAATGTGAATCCCAACCCTGTCCAAATGGGAGGGTTACGTGGAACAAGGAGGATGTCCTGAAAGTGAGTCAGTGAAGTGGGAAGCAGTAGGATGGATTGTGAAATGGGAAGCAACGTGGTGAAGTGAAGCCCAGGAAGAGAAGGAAATTTTCAGTGCAGAACAGACCCAGACAAACATCTGTTTGGAGCCCCGGGAATGGTTGGATATCACTGAAGCTGGATGCACAGGCAGTGCACGGTGTCATTGCACAGCGTTGTTATTAGAACCAGCCTGGCTGGTGGTCTTGGCCCTCGCTGAGACCATGTGAGATGAGTCCCAGAGGTCTAAGGCTTTTGAAACCATCCCCAGCTGAGCAGCTGCTAAGAAGCTCCCGGGGAGCCGGCAGAGGATGGCGTGCAATTCCCGACCACACGGATCTCACTTTTCCCCTGCAATAGCACAGCGTGCTGCTCGCCTGCCCAGCAATGCTTTGCCTCGGATTTCCTCCGTGGGAGACGGATAGGTGTGGTGTAACCAGGGTGATGAACAGGCACGGCAAAAGCCTCTGCCAAGCGTGTGGGAAGAGGATGGGGATAACTAACCGAGGAGCCTCTCGGTGTCCTAGTAGAACCGGAAAAGAGGCAGGCAAAAGAGGGGAGATGGAAGAGAAGTTTGTGATTTCCAGCACTAAATCCATCTTGCTCCTAACCAGACCCAGTGGCTGCGCTTGAAGCTGTTGGCTGAAGGACTGAGGGAGAGGTGCCAAAGCCAAGTGGAAGGCCAAGACACAGTGGAGAAGCGCTGATTTACACCACTGAAGGGACAGGCTTCCATCTTGCACTGGAGCACTTTTCACCTGAGAAGATGCCAGATGGCATAGTTGTTCTGCCAAATGTCAGGAGAGACAATCTTTGATGCTGACTCAGTTTGAAGGGGATGAGAAAGGCCTTGAGCAAGAATATTTCCACATCAGTGCACGGTTTGTTTTTCGTTGCCAGCTGTGAAATGCTGTGTGAAAAGAAAGTGTCTGCACTTCTTGCTGGGTTTGGAGAGGGGTTGGGACTTTGTGGTTCTTGTGATTGTCCCGCCAGGGCTGCCGGGGACCTGATCCTTTGTCTCTCTCCCAGTTTTAACTTGGTTCTCGTGTCATCAAGCATTGCAATCAACAGGTCCAGACTCTCCCCGTTTCCTTAGCAGCTTCTGTGTTATAGCACAGGACAATCAGTGACTAGTTCTGGTCGAATGTGGACATTACTGAACCTCAAGTTTGTTCTTAACTTGATCAATGCCTGGAATAGTTCTGCTCTTGCAGCACATTTGGGCATTTCTCCTTCCAGGGCCATGCTGGGGAAATGGAAAGCGCAGGGCAGATATGAGTAAATAGCATTTGATGCACAATCCTTTGAAGAATGTCAACACCTGTAAATTACTGCCATAGCTTGGACCATACCCACAACACACACACTATATGATCTAGTGATGATAAGGTTTGTTTATTCAACAGTAAAATTAAATTTGCATGTTATCTGCCTAGACTATAACTAAGAATCTAGATAAGTGGATTTGGAAATCAAACAGAACACTGGAGAGGTATAAGTGCTACCAGATAGCCATCTTCCTGGGATATTCCCAGGTGGAACTTCCTACAAGCTTCTTGTTTGCAGAGTACTGAAGAATGGAAGTGTTTCTGATGCGAGTGTGAATGCTGGTGGTTGGACATGCTGCACGTGCTGAGCAAGGAGCTTCGCAGCACGAGAGAAGCAACATCTCTTGGGGTTACGAGTAGAACTTGAGAAGCATGCCAAGCCTCTCCTTTGGAAAAGGAAGTTGGATTCTGGCCTGTGGCCTTCAGGGTTTGCTGGGCCCTGTGGAAGGTTCAGTCTTTGCTTATTATCTCACTGTCTGTGGAGTGAATGGAGATAACTTTCTGTGGGCTAGGAGGCGATCATACTTCTAAAAGAGGTTGACAAGGGAGCAGTCCTATTCTTGGGCTGTTCTTCAGGTTTCACCAAGGTCATCCCTAGCTTTGGCTGAGGAAGGAGTAGTGTTGGCCTGTTTCCCATGAGAGTCACCTTGTGATCGCACCTAGTGGCCAAGAGAAGCAGTTGAGCCCCCCGAGCTCTCTGCTAGGTGGTCAGCTAGGTTGTTCTCAGTAGTGGCCTTGGGGAAACTGTGAGCAAACACAGTAAGGAAACAAAAGGTGGTACTTCTAGCTCACAGAACCACAGAGTGATGAGGTTGGAAGGGACCTCTAGAGATCATCTAGTCCTCTTGGGTTTTTTTACACTCATGCATGAAGGTGAGAAGCTGCTTGTTTTGCATAACAAAAAAATAATATCACTTGCTAGAGGCTTGTTTAATGCCAAATAATTTCTGTGTATTATTCAAATTATCCTAATTTAGATAATTCCTGTGTAAGGGAAGAAAAAGTTGGGGCTTTAGGGCACAAAGGTGCAGCTTTCCTGCTGCACCCAGATCTGTAGCTCGTGTATCCAGCATTGCCAGGAGCTCGAGGGGGCTGTGCAGGAGCACAGCAGGACCATGGCTGGTCCCTCTAAGTACCTTCAGGTATTTAGTTGGTCTTGATCCTAGGCCCAGGCTGTGGAAGAGTGAGGCGTAGATGGAATCAGAGTTATCTCCTGGCCAACAGCCTTCCATTGGGTTTCTTCAAGGGCTTTTCATATCTATGGGATTGATTTGCTTTTCTTCAAGTCCCTCTGCTGCCTTGCATTAAACCCAGAGGTGACAACTTGAAGAGGAGACCGGGGCAATACAGGAATAGAGCTACCAGCAGGCCTGGCACAAGGAATCCCTGCAGTTTGGCTCTGCTCTGATGTGTGGGTTAGTGCAAGGTGGCCGGGAAAGCTGCATTTCCCTTGACAAAGCAAACAGCTTGAACTCTGTATTCAGTGTATTCAGAAGCTGGGGCTTGTGCTGCTGACCACAAAGGCCTTTTTGTATCTGAGCTTAAATGCTGATAAGAGGTGCATAAAGTCAGCCTTTTCAGTGAGAGGCAGCCTGACCATCTGCTCTTGATCTGTTGGGGTTAATGTTTAATTGTTTGCCATGGATTAAAGTAGCCCCCTCCTAGAGCAGGGGAAGCTGCATGGCTGGGAGGGCTGAGCCTCTCCCTAGCTGTAGTGTTGGTTTCTTTTAATGTTTCCCTCTGCTGGTGATGAGAGGAATATCCATCCCCAGGCAGATGGCTAGTTTTTTGGAAAGGGTCAATTTGGTTGTGTCATTGCCACGGAGGGGAAGAAGGGCCCGTTTTGCAGCTAGGGTAAGGAGGGAGGTTGTCAAGGGCTACCTATCAAGGAAAAGGCAACACAGACCATGTCTGAATGTGTTAATGATTCCTCTTAAATGCAGAGTTGAACCCCCTGGGGCTGCAGTTGGGGCTCAGTACGGCTGGAGCAATCTCGGTGCACGTCCCCTTGGTAAAACCTTGCTTTGACTTTACTTTACTTTACTTTGGCAGGGGGGAAAGCTTGACTTTACTTTGAAACCAACCAGATTTCAAGTGGCAGCACTGTGAGGGGTCTCCAAGATGATGCTCATCTCTTAATCTCTTAAATTCTGCCACTAGCCGTAGTTTCAAATCCATCTGTGCTCCATTTCATTGGCAAATTAACATCACTGCTGTTTCCTGGCCACAGGTGATCCCTGTGAGGTGATGGGGCAGGAGCTCAGATGCCAAAACTGGAAGACCAATTCCAGGTGAATGCTGAGGACATTCGTCTGAGTGTGCAGAAGGAAGAGCAGTCAGTGAGTGCACACTGCTGTGTTAGGTTGTGAGGAACCAGCATCTTCCAAGCAAGCAAAAAGCTGCACTGAATGTTTTCCAGCTGCCCCAAAGACAGGTCAGCTTTGCTGCAGAGGGAAGGGAGTGTCTGACTGCAAGTCCCATCCTGTAGTGCATCACCCAAATCCTAATCTACTGTATAGGTAAAAATTACTCCAGTCCTAAGTGGTTTTGAAGGGAGACTGACATGTCCCAATGCAATCACTGGGTAAAATAGATGCGTCTCCAGCCATCTGATTTTGAGGGCACAGATTGTTTTGGGATTTGGGCTATGAGGAATTACTACAAGCAGAAGAAAATAAAAATGTATTTTAAGATAGACTGTCATCTGAAAATTGATTTATTTGACTGTGATGATGGTTACTCCTGTGGTTCACACGGATGTTCCTAGTGATGCCTACAATGGATTCGAGAGGTAAAGGGCGTTTTTCCTCTTATACCAGGCTGACCCCATTGAAGATGATAAAGGAAACCTCCCTGGTTAGCAGAAAAAGGAGTTTCTTTCCTCATGCTGCATTGCAGTGAGCTTAGGCCAGGAGACAGGAACAGTGCAAGGCTCTTGTGCTTTCCTCCGAATTCAGACCTGTATGCAGAGCCTGGGAGCATTAGGAGAGGGTGTGTACGTCCTCATAGGGAAATCCAGAGGGAAGACCAGCCCACTCTTCTGACTCACCTTTGGGAGGCAGTGCAGAGTCCGCACCTCTAGGCAGCAGGAGCAGAGCCGTTGGCTCTCCCTAGCATCTCACCATGTATTTTTTCTGGAGAAGACTCCCTAGAGTCCCCAAGGTCGTCTCTTGGATCCTTGTTTTAATACTCCTTCTCCTCTTCATCGCTAATTCTGGCTCCTTGTTTGGCTTGTTCGAGAAAACAACCCTCAGGTAAGAGACCTTCTTCCTTGGAAGATACCCTGTGGTCATGTTCTCTTTGTCTTTTTACCTACAAATTTATACTTCTTATCTGAGTTAGGTAATCTCTGTGCTTTAGCAGACCAGTCTCCAACTGCAGCCCAGTTCTGGGAGGTTGTAGTCCAAGACTTGCTTCTGTCAGCTGCTTTCTAGTGTTTTCTCTAGTGCTTAAGAAACCAGCTTTTCCTTTTCTAATACTACAAGTTTCCAGACTTTGTCACTGTAAGGGATTTCTCTTGGTGGGTTGCTGAAGGGAATTCAGCCCTAGTCCAGACTGTGCTGCTGGAAACTGAACTTGGTGGGGTATGTTCTATAGAGTCCAGCATTTGATTTCTAACACCTGTATGAAAACCTGCAGTATTGCAGTGTGCAGTGAACTTGGTTGTTGATATCACGCAGAGGCAATCAACGTGCAGTGTTTTTAATAGAGATGATTAAGCTGCAAGAATGAGTGTGGAGGGAACCACAGTGTAGGATTAGTTTTCACCTGCACTTTGCAAGGGCTGGTGCTGTGGGACCAGGCTGGAAATGCCTGGGTGGGGTGGTTATAAGGTATAAGAAAGGTGAGGAGCTATCGAGAATGAGCTACGTTGGCTGCATTTTACAAGCTGATCAGGAGAGCAGAACCCTGTACAAGTGCCTCCCATGTGGGTCTGGCTGCAGGAGGGTTCTGAGTATGAAGGTCCCTTCATTTTACACGTTGGTCTTTGAACGTTTGGCTCGGTGTTTAGAATTAAAATGTTCTAGGGCTGGAGTAGAATCTATTCCTGCTGGAAGAGGACACAGGAAAAATCGGGTGTATGCCATGGTTTGTCATGCTGTCCTGCTATTTTTTAGCTGCTTTTAAACAGCGTAACAGGAAATCATGCAGATATTTAAGCTCTAAGAAGCTCTTTCAGAGCAATATAAAAATTTCCCTTTATTTGCTAGTATCCAGCAACACAAATTTCTGCATGATGTGATAGAAAGCAGCTGCTGCACATTTGGTTGAAAGCTGCTAATGATCAGGGGAGCTAGAGTCAGAGCTGTTAATTGTTTACCCAAAACTCTTTTCCTTGGAAACAATATTGGGAAAGTCTGGTATTTATCCGTTACCAAATGATAATTTAAAAGCCTTTCTATTCTGATAAGTTTCTAATCAGTTTAATGAATGAGGAAACTCTCTGAAGCTTTGGTCACACTTGAGCTACTACCTACAGCCTGCAATGCACAGAGGTGGTTTTTTTCCCCCATTTGTCACGTTGGAAGTAATCCATAGCTGTATAAAACAAATCAATCTTAAAATGGGCAAACGTGAGTGTGAAATTACGCTGCTGCAGCTATAACAGTTTGTCATGAAAAGCTTTCCTGTAAATAAAGGCTCAGCTGCAGAAATTTTGCAACTTCCTTTCTCTGCTATACCCTCCAACCATTTGCAGATAAGCTGGAGTAGTTTAAGAGAAAAAATCAATGCTTTTGCCCTGATATTTTGCTGGATTTCAGCCCTGCCTACTTGTTGCAGGTGGCTTTTCTGGTGTTTGTAGCTGTATCCGCTTATGAGATTCCTGTACCTGGCTGCACCTCTAAGGCAGGCAGTTGTCATGTTAAAGGCAATAGCTGAAAATGCAGGCATTTTACTGTCTTTTTTCAGCTTAAAAATGCATTTTAATACTTTAAAGTGCATGTGTGTGTGTGCCTGGTCAGTGGTTTTGCATTACTTTGGCTGCCTTGGGGCTCCAACTATGCAAGATCTGGATGGCTGTTCAGTCCCTGGTTCCAATCCAGACTTGAGTGATGAATTGGGCCTCACACAACCTGTTTGTGCCTTGTTCTCTATTGGAGATCAACGCTTTTGTCTTCTCTCTGCAGGGCTATAAGCTTCAGTGGGCAGGATCTGTGCTGGTGCTGGGCTCTGGGTGTTGGGACGCTTGCAGGATGGCCTGGACCTCCCTTTGGAAGGGGTCTCCTAATGAGGATCTGATGATGGAGCTGCCTGCCTCTCAGCTGCCAGCTCTTTGTGAGCACTCTGAAGGGGACACAGCACAGGTGCCGTGGGACCCAGGTCCTCTCCTTTTCTCTGCTCTCTTGTCCTGGGCCCTGTCTGCTTGGGGTTGAGGGAAGCTGCTCTGTGCTGGTTCACAGTTACTGACAGTGTGGATATTTCAAGAGCCAAATCCAGAGGTGAGTGTGGGATACCTGGGATTTCCGTATTGGGGAGATCCAACTGGAAGAGTATGGGAAGCTGAAGCCTTTTGGTGGCAAAATTGTAACCAAAATCCTGTTCAGGCAGTGTCCTTCAAGCAAAGCACTCGGTTACTCTCCTGCAGAAGCTCAGGAGCAGTTAGCAAAGCAAATCCTCTGTGTGTGTAGCTGTGCTCTGAAGGACAGAAGGGGGCTCAAGAGCACTCAGGGGGGGCTGGAGGGAACTTAGTGCTAGGTGTAAAGTGTGTGTGATGTGTCTGCTTTTCTTTGATTGCATGCAGCCAGGTCAACTTCCTCCAGCCTGCTCCAAACGCTGTACAAGTGGACACCCCCAAGAAAAAGGTTTTGGGCCATTCTGCTGCTGGGAACTTGACATTTTCAAAGGTGGCCTTGGGAAAAGATGCCATGAGATTTGAACCAGATATGGCTAAGGATGCACCAAGCTGGGAAGCAAAAGAAGAGCAGAAGACAATGAAACTAGTCGCTGGGGAGACAGAGGGAGCCAAGAAAGAGATGCTTGCAAAACCAGCCCCTCGGGTGGAGGAAACTAAGAAGACAATAGCAAGACCAGCCTCTGCAGTGGAGGGGGGCCAAGAGCAGAAGATGGTGAGACCAGCCTCTAAAGCAGAAGCAGGCAAGAACGAGTCAATGACAAGACCAGGCTCTGGAGTGGAGGAAGCTAAGGAGAAGATGAGTGTGAGACCAGTCTCTGAAGTAGAAGGGGGCAAGGAGAAGTCAAAGGCAAGAGCAGCCTCTGGGGTGGAGGAGGCCAAGAAAAACACAACGTTAAGAGCAGCTTCTGAGATGAAAGGAGCTCAAGAAAGCAGCGCATCCAAAGAAAAAGCAAAGCCAAAAGAGCCTCTTGCTTCAACAAAAGCCAATGGCTTAAGACCTACGACTCGGGCTGCTGCAGTGACAGAAAAGAAAAGACTGAAAGCTGCTGATTTCAAATCTGAGCCACAATGGGATTTTGAGGACCAATATGTTCTGGACAGCTCATCGCCATCATCGGTAAGTGTGCTGGCCATGAGCCTGGCTTTGTCAGGCACCTCCCTGTGGATTCCCTTATCTGCTGTCCACAGCACAAGTGTGTCCCCTGCCATGGAAGGTCATCTCCAAGCTGGTAGTCCAATCCACCATTATAAGTGATGCTGCTGGGACTCAGGGAGGGTGAGTTGTATCAGTGCAGCTCAGTTGACCTGGCCAGCTCTCTGCCATGCTCCAGAGTGAGGAGTGGTTGTAATTGTGCATGTTTCTGTGGGTTTCTTTCTTTGAACATAGGCTGGACCTGCACTTTCTGGAGTTCAAATGCTCAAGGAGATGAGGAAAATATCAGTTGTTAGGTGTGCCAAGTCAAAATAATGTCAAAAAGGGTTAGATGGTGATCAATAAATGTTTGCCTGCTTAATTTGGAGGTGTTTTGGAGGTAGAAGCTGTTCCGAGCTGTAAGATCTGTCAGTACTGGCTAAAACTCAGGTATGTGTGGGTGTGCTTGATGAGGGAAAAGTTCAACTAAAATGTCAATGAATACCTTTATTACTGTTCTTGTGGCTTATTATAAACAAGCTCATGAGAGACTCTGTCAGGTGCTGCTGAATCACCTTTTCTGCCCTGTGTAGACACTCCTAATGGATAGTCAGTTCCTTTACCCCTTTGGCATTCCCCTGAATTAAGATGATCCTGGATTGTTGGGTTGCTCTCAAGGATTTTCTAGCTATGTACTGAACCATCAGCAGAGCAGATCTTTCAGGTAATGGATCGATCTTTGTTCCTCTTCATTAAACAACTGAGGACCTACTCCACATGGGACAAATGTTTTGGTATAGGTGAAGATGGGAATTTCAGATGATGTGGTCTGACCTGTCAAAGCCTTTCAGATGATATGGTCTGACACTTGTACAGCCACAACTTTAAAGGTTTCTTGTGTAGCCCACTTGGTAGTTAATTGTATTAGTTAGTTCTAGTGACTAGGACGTGTGGAGGTCTAGCACTATGAGGTGGTCTGCTCTCCATCTCCTCACACAGGCTGGTGTTGGCTGTACTAAGGCCACACTAGTTACTGAGAGCAAACTGGCTTGGATTCCCATCCCAGCTGCACATTTCCCTCTTTCCTCTTTGACCTTGAGCAAGTTGTTTAACTGCTTTTTCTTATCTTTAAAGATTATGATAACAGTCATCTGATCTCACACTGTGTTTTTGAATATGCTCAGCTCTCCGGGGCCAGGACCGTGTGAGGTGCATTGCTGACAGGGGACATTGGCCTCATGTGGTATGTTTGGGTGAGGCTGATGACAGCTATTGAGCTGCATCAAATCATGAGGCCTAAAACCAATAAAAGTGATTTGGTGAGAGCGTCACCGGCTTGTTGTCCTGAAAAAAAATCCTTAGAAACCTGGAATCACCTTGACTTCCTCATGGGTGGTTTTCTGTTGGCTGTTTGTTGATGTGATTCTGAGCTTGTGCCTCACATTCACTGTGATGATGATGTTGAGGATGGCTGAGGTACAACTGGAGTTTCTCTCTTCTGTCTCCTCACACGTGGGTGCGCACTGACACTCGGTCGAGTTTGACAGCCTACTGCTAATCAGTTCTTATCATTTTCTTTTGTTCTTCAAGACCTGCCCTGACTCAGTGAGGGCCAAAGCTGCCAAATCTGCCTGGCTGCGAGATCTTTTCCTGCCCAACATCACAATTTTCACAGATAGGAGATACTTCAATGATAGCGAGTGGAACCGCCTGGAGCATTTTGCACCCCCATATGGCTTCATGGAGCTGAATTACTCCTGTGAGTACCTCAAGGCATATTCAGATGGGGCCACCAGATTCCTGGCAACAACCCAGTGGCAAGTAGTTGGAGGTTTGCAGCATCTTCCAGCCACAGTTGGAAGCCTAAACGGATCCCATGGTGGTAACTGCAGTTTCCCATGCCTCTTTCCAGGCTCTTGATGCTGACACTTGACTCTGTTTGCTTTGCAGTGGTGAAGGAGGTTATGTCCATGCTGCCTCCAAACCCTCACCAGCAGCTTCTCCTGGCCAACAGCAGCAGCAGCCTGCCAAGCTGCATCAGCTGTGCCGTTGTGGGGAATGGAGGAATTCTGAATAACTCCGGCATGGGCCAGGAGATTGACTCCCATGACTATGTCTTCCGGTAAGACAAACTCTTTACTGCTTTCACTCTTACAAGAAAGCCAGCTAGCAGGGTGGTTGTGGCTGAGTAACTGTCTCTCGTAGTATTGCATTGCCTCCCAAGAGTCAAAATGACAGGAGAAGGCAAAATGACAGAATCAGGAGAACAGACAGGAGAAATGAAGCCAAAATGGTACTGGAAGATTCCTGAACAGCAGAAAAGAATCTGTCTGGGTTTGGAGATGAGCCATGAAAAGCCACCCCAAAGCAGGGGGAAGCAGCTCTTCCACAGCTGAGGAAGTGTTGCCCAAAATGGGTCAAATCTGCTTTTTTTTTTTCCCCAGAGTAATGCTAGCTTGTTTTTTTAATAAATGTGAACATCAGGATTTAACCTGATCATCTCTTAACTCCACTCCTCTGTTTGATCTCCTCTCTCAGGGTGAGCGGGGCCGTAATCAAGGGTTACGAAAAAGATGTCGGAACAAAAACCTCCTTTTATGGATTCACAGCCTACTCCCTGGTGTCCTCTCTCCTGGTCTTGAATCATAGGGGGTTCAGCAAGATTCCTAGGGGAAAAGTAAGTCAGGTCCATGTTGTACATGTGCTCAGCTTTGACAGGCTGCTCTTTGTGGTGGTTGGTTCTGAATTTCCCTTGATGAAGAGCCGTGGGGTCCATGTAACACCTTGGCATTACCTGTTGTGGAGGAATCTCCATCAGTTTAGTCTGAGAGCGAACAAGTAGGCTCAAGTCCTCCTCTGGCCTTTTGCTCTGTAAAGCAGCCACATACCAAATGTTATCTCCATTCTGCTTATATATAATAATTAAAAGCTGTGGACCAATAGATCTGTGTCCAAGACATTTGATGAGCATAGATACCTGCTTGCTTTTTGTTTTTTTAAGGATGTGCTTTTATGCTGTTCATTAACCCTTGCTTGTTTTCCCAGCATGTCAGATACATTCACTTCCTGGAGGGTGCTAGAGACTACGAGTGGCTGAAGGCTCTTCTGCTCAATGGAGAAACCAAGAAGGGGGTCTTGAATCACTATGGGTAAAACAAATCGGGCCCATCTCTGAGTAATTGATTGCAGAGCATTCCCCTGTGCTCTCTTTGAGCCATGTGCCTCTTCCAGCCTCAGCCTTGCTGAGATGTAAGACAGGGTAAAGTGAGGTTAAAACCTCCTTCACTTGCAGATCTGTTTTGATACTGCATTTGCTTCCCAGCTCTGAGCACTACCTGGGTCGACACACCACCTTTTCAAAAGTAGCTGGTTTCAGTGGTATGAGTAGCAGTCTGTGCTTGGAGAAATCTCTGTGGTCCTCTGGGCGGAATATATGCTACTGTTTGGTTGGTGTCTGTACTTGATGCACGTACTCTGATGATCCTCAGTGATATTGCTCTCCTATTCCCCCTCTTTCCTCATCTCTTCCCCTGCAAAGCACACAGTTCTGTCATCACCTGGGAAATGCTGCAGAATAACTTAACACCATTTATGTTTCTCTTCTCACCACCAACTGAATCGAGGCTGATGCTTTCTGGCCACAATGAGATATAGGAGCTTGTGTTGAGTGTCCCCATTCCTGTCCTTAGGCAAAGGCCCCGAGAGAGATTTGATGAAGATTTCAAGCTGGACAAATACCTGGTGATTCACCCTGATTTTCTCAGATACATGAAAAACAGGTGAGCAGGGAGTTATCTGCTCTAAGGGGCTCTATTTATTTATTTTTTCTCTCCTGGATGTACCTTCTCTTTATGTCTCTGGGCTTTATCTTCCCAACTTGCTCCCTCAAAACTGCAATTTGCCTACAGCAAGAGTTTGCGGGTGAGATCTACCTGTGTACAGTCAATGAAAATGTTCTGTGGCACTGAAGTGGGGTGTTAGCAAGGCAAAGACCTCTGCCTGGAGCAGGATATTACCCTCTGGCATCTGTGAGCTAGAGAAGCAACAGCTCCAAGTTTGTCTTTCTGCACAAAAAAGATGTCCTGGGCATGTGGTAGTTCTGGATGGGCGGTGTTGCTGATGCACCAGAATAGCTCATCTATGTCAAGACAACCATTTGTGCTTTACACAGCTCAGTACCTTGGAGGAAGGCTCTGTTATACCTCCCTCTCCTCACATTCTTCAACTCAAGCTGCTTGTGCCTTTAAGCATGAGAATAGCCACATCTTCGATATCCCACTCCCTTGTTCTGGCTGCTCTGTGCATCTCTAATCTTTTTTTACAAGTCTTGCAGACACTGTCACTGAAAGATCTGGCAAGCATTGGCCACAGATGATTTGAGCTGTAGCAAGAAGAGCTCCTGTTGTGTCCTGCTTTGGCTGCATTTGCTCTTGAGTCTCCTTGAGGGCTGAGTTATATTTTTCTCTGAGAGAAGGCAAATGCAGTGCCAGATGGCTCATGCTTACCTGGGTGTTCTGCCATCTCCTCTCTGACTTTGGTCCCTTCCCAGGCAAAGAGGGTTCCTTTTTATTATTTTTATTTATTTATTCATTTTCTCCTGATTTGGAATCCTACATTTTTAACAACCACTGGTGCAAAACATCACAATTCCTAACAGTTTTTTTTTTTGCTCTTACTCTGTGCCTTCCTACATAATCCTTTTTTTATTTCCTTGCATAAAGGATAATGATAAGGATACACCAAGGGGCTCCAAAGCCACTCCTATACAGCAAGGTAAAGGAGAGATGCGAGAACAGCCTTTCATGCAATAGATCCATTTATCCACCACCTCTTTACCTTACCCCTGCAACGTACACACTTCTGGATACATGGGTGTTGGACACGCTGTCCTCACCGCGCTAGATGTGACTCCAGGGCTGCATCTCTTCCCAGACTGTGCAGTGATCCTGCAGCACCCAGTTGGCTGCGCACTGCTGATGTCTGGAGCTTGATGGATCAGCACAGACCTGCAGGTGCTCCCTGGGGAGCAAGTTGGGAGCATGACTGGAGCTTTTGGTGACTCAGGGCTTGAGTCCAGCAACAAGAAGAATGAGAGGGAGATGTGCTGATGTTCTAGCTCATACCTGGACTGGCTTCAGTGGCAGAATTGCTGCCAGTAGCATGTTTGAAATGCCCAGCATGGCCACATGCTGCTGCAAGGTCAGAGGTGGCACACAGGGCGCAGCTGGGCAAGTTTTAACCACTACACCCAGCAGCTGCTTCTCATTTTCTTCTCCCGCTGCAGGTTTTTGAAATCCCAAAATCTGAAAAAGTCCTACTGGCGGCTCTACAGACCCACAACCGGGGCCTTCCTGCTGCTTACTGCCCTCCATCTCTGTGACAAGGTAAGGAAATGAGGGTTGTTGTGTGCACAGCACTGTCTAGAAGAGGGGATAGAATAACAGGGTAGAGCATGGGCAGCACTGACCTCAGCCACCATCTGCCTTGAGGACAGAAGGGTTCTTGCAAGCTCTAGAGGAGCGAATTGAGGGCAAGAAAAATGACCCCAGCATCAATCACCTAAGCCTGTGATGCCTCCTGTAGCTTCAGAGCTGCCTTTGCTCCAAGGTGGTAGTTTGAGGGGAGGTGAACCCCTCTGGAGCTGTCATTTCATGACATGAACGATTCCATTCATGAACGATGGGGACCCCCATGTAGAGTCACTGTGAGGCAGCCCTGTCCTATGTCCCTCCCCATCTGGGAATGATGTTACGTATTATACTAAACGCCTTCCATCCTTTGTAGCTCTCCAAACTGAGTCCTCTGCCTTTTCCAGGTGAGTGCCTATGGCTACATCACAGAGGGTCACCAGAAATATTCAGATCACTATTATGATAAGGATTGGAAACGTCTGATCTTCTACATCAACCATGACTTCAACCTGGAAAAGGAAGTGTGGAAAAAGCTCCACGATGAGAATATCATGAAACTCTACCAGAGATCCTGATTGTGTCTCAAGTGCCATTGCTTGGGATATCTCAGCAACACTTCAGGGGAAAAGGAGGAGTATTTCTAGAGCTAGGCTTAGCTCTGGACTACAAGGCACACTTTCATCTGTACAAAGATGCTTTGGATACCTGCTTTGTGATATTTCCACAATAATGGAAGTGCCACTGGTCAGGAAAAGAACAGCCAACAAATGCAGCAGGTCAGCAAAGACGTCCCCATCTGACTATGTTTTAAGACCCATTGTGGATGCTTGTAGGCTCTGGTTTTGGAATGGAGGAATTCAGAATGGATCTGAGTAGCAGTTGGTCCAGTCTCTTGCATCTTCATCCAAATTTGCCCTCTTTGCAACAAGATGCTTCTCTCCTTCATCTGGGACCTGCTTTTCAGTTCTGGGTTCCTTTCCCTTAATGGAGCCCATCTCAGGGCTGGGTGTCTCATCTAAGCAAACTCCCTCTGCAGCCAATGGACAGAGATGGATCCTGTCCCAAGGGGATGGCTTGGCTGAGGTGCTCCTCTGACTCTACTGCCCTCTGATAAAAAGGATCTGGATGCTTCCAGATGCTTGATAGGACAGGGTGAATGTTATTCTGCTTCTCGCCAAGTTGTTCTCATGACACTACAGAAGGAGCATTGTGATGGGTCTGATCTGCTGCCCTGAGTCCAGCTTGCCAACAGAAAACAGGAAGCTAAATAACAGAATCCCAGGATGGTTGAGATTGGAAGGGACCTCTAGAGATTATCCCTGCTGGAGCAGATCATCCCTGCCCAGAGCACGGGGTGGCATCCAGGCAGGAAGTGCTCCCTGTGGCGCACAAGGCTCCCCAGCCTGCTCCAGTGCCACTGGCTCTGGGAGCAGCAGGACACGGCAGCGCAGGGCTGCAGTCCTGGGGCGCCCAGGCGGTGCTGAGCTGGGCCTTGGCTTGCTCGGCTCCCGCCTTTTTCCTGGGAGATCCATGAGCTCTCCAAGGCCAGGGATGGGTGCTGTGTCCTTGCTGCGGGCCCGAGTGCCTGTCCCTGTCACACGGAGCGTGAGAGGCCTGGCTGTGGCCAGCCAGTCTGCAACGTGTTTCCTTACGAATGGGGTTTTACAACAAAATGGGGTTTTACAAACAAAATAAATGGCACTGCTTTGGCTGAGCTGGTTTTCGCTGCAGCCCTGTGGGATGTGGTTGTTTAGTTCGTGTCCAAAACAGTTGCTCCGATGCTGCTGCAGAGGGGGATGGAGCCAAGAGAGGAGAGGAATGAGCAGGTTAGGGAGGGTTCATGGAAATGTGTCTTGCTCTGCTCGTGTGTGGTGCTCTGCAGCTCGTGTGGATACACCTGGGCTGTCTGGAGTTGTCCACCTTGCTAGGGCAGGACGGAGATCAGATCTAAACCTCCCTGAGAAAGCAGGTAAATACCTGGCACGCCTGTCCTTGGCCCGGTGACTGCTTTCCAAGTCTATCAGATGCTGGAGGCGACTGCCCTCAGGGCTAGATGTTTTTCCCATGACACTTGCAGTGTGCAGGCAAGCCCTGAGTCTCTCCTGGGCTCTGGCAGGTTCTGGGCTGGGGCCAAACCACCCCTTCACCCCTAGCTCCCAGTGCACCCGCCTTGGCTGCGAGGGCTTTTCCTTTGTCCTGGTTTTGTCTGGTGGCAGCGGCGTCCCCAGGGACCCGCTGGAGCCTGGTCACCCTCGAGAGCTGGCCCAGGACAAAGTCCCGGCGCCGAAGGAGCTCTGGGCGCTGCCGCGTGTGGCTGCTGTCCCGTGCCCCCCAGGTCCTGCCTTTCCCAGCGCGACGCTGGCTCCGGGCTCTGGGCGCAGCTTTTGTCCTGGCCGTGCCAAATTGCAGCGGGTTGCTAGGGGATCGCCCCACACACGTATTCTTCCCTGCTGAATGGGGCTTTTCTCTTCCTGAGAAGTCGCAAGAAGTTTGTCCTCACTCCTTCCCTTCCCCCTCTTCCTCTTTTGTCTCCCTCTGCTCCGGGAAGAGGGATGGGGCCCGTGCTGAGCCCCACCGTGCAGGGCAGGGGAGCAGCCTGGGGCATGGGCTAGTGCTCCTGAGCCCGTGGCTTCCCCCAGCTTTTCTGTATAGCCGAAGCTTCCCAGGGTTATGGGGAAGGAACCTTCCCCGGGAAGCTCCCAGGAACCCCTTCCCCTCCGAGCTGCCCGCTCAGGCTGGAGTCAGCGCAGCAGAGGGTTTGATGCTTCTTAGTTAGTGGAGATAAGTCGAGAGGGTTTGTAGAGAAGGCTCCCCAGCCAACCCTGGCACAACTCAGAGCAAGGCTTGTGGGGGACAGAGCTCCTTGGCGTGCGTGTGAGTGTTGGGTGAATCCCCTACCCGTGTCCGTCCTCGGGAAGCGGCACTGCCAGACCAGCCGCAGCCTCCTGGTGCAGCCGCGCTGAGGACAGTGACGGGGACATGGTCCCCGGCCACCCCAAACGTTCCCAGCTGGGTCCCTGCGCTTGGCAGCCCAGCAGCATTGTCCCAGTGCCACCAGGTGGCAGCTGGTGACCAGCTCTCCTCCAGGCACTGGCGCTGTGTCTGTCTGTCCAGGTCTGGCACTGGCTGTGCCAGCGGTCCCCGGTGGCTCCGGGGCCACCAGTGGTGCATGGCCAAGAGCTGGAGGCTGGTCCTGTGCTCTCATCCCAGCACCCTTTGTAACAGCCTGATGTGCTTGGGAATTGGGATCTCCTTGGGACGCAGGGGGGCTTGCACGGAAGAGGTTTGGCCCCGTGAGAGCCACCTTTGCTGCTGGATGTTCCCAAGAGCCGCTCCGTGGATGGGGGCGCGGGACCCTGCCCGGTGGGTTCGTGCAGGAGGAGCACGGCACGGGTTCCTGCACCTTGCACGGGCTCACGGCAAAGCAAGGACAAGGACAGCAGTAACCAGGTGGAGCAACGCGCTGCAAGGGGACGGCCTCGCCTTGTGCCACGCTGCACAGTGCCAAGGGCGGCATGGGTGAGGCAGGACCAGTCCTGGTGTCCGGAGAGATGTCTCGAAGCGACAGCAGCTCCGTGGAGACAAGGTCCCCCCCCCGTGCTGTATCCACCACCAGTGCCTTCCTCCACTGACAGCCAGGAGCTCCAGGAACCTGCTGCTTTTCAGCCAGGATGCTGAACCTCTGATCTGGGAATGCTCTGATCTCTGCTTCAGCATCCCCAGGAGCTGCTGATCTCTGCTATAGGGAGATCTCTACCTTTTTTGGGAAGCTACTGGTGAGTACCCCTTATGCATTACTGCAGCTCTGCCCGATTCTTCCCTGGTGTCCCCAAGAATTATTTGCCCTTAAATATTCCCTGCTGGGCTGGGAGACAGAAACCCACCGTTCACCCGGCAAGTCTTGCAGGGGCCGTGGTCTTGGCAGAGCTCTGACTCTCCTGTTTGGTTTCTGCTGCTTCCTTTTCCGTGGCGTGACTGCTGCCCTGCCTCTGCAGAGGCGGCTACAGTGTCCAACTGTGTGTGCTCAGGCACGTAGCCCATCGGGGAAGGAAGCAGCCTGGGGGCTTGTTGGGCTCGGGGACAAGGACGTAGTGCCCTGGGGCTGCACTCTTCACCCATCTTGTTGCCAGCGTCCCTGCGACCTCCTGGGGACGTGTCCGGGGCCCTGGGTACCTCTTAGCGGTGGCAAAACTCCAAGGCAGAGCCTGGGTGCTGCGGGGTGCAGGGAGGGCGTTGCTGCACGAACTGCACACCCAGCTCCGAGCACGGCACGTGCCACGGTGGGGATGGCAGATCCAGCTGTCGCTCCTGTTCCTCTTTCCCAGGCAGGAAACCAAGAGCAGCAAGGAGACCGGGATGGGGCTGGCAATGGCCACCCAGCTTCCCTGCACTCGCCTGCTCCCCGGAGCCATCCCTGTAGTTACAGTCATGGAGGTGAGAGAGGTTTGGAGCCGGCCCTTCGTGCACAGGGGCACTGGGGAAAGGTCCCCTCCTACACCCAGTGTGTGGGGCAGGGCTGCTTTCCCCTTGGGTAAAGGGATGTGGCAGCAGCGCAATCCA
Organism: Nothoprocta pentlandii; assembly: GCA_013398315.1. Classification (NCBI taxonomy): domain Eukaryota; kingdom Metazoa; phylum Chordata; class Aves; order Tinamiformes; family Tinamidae; genus Nothoprocta; species Nothoprocta pentlandii. The sequence goes on along the minus strand of VZSG01000136.1, from coordinate 1,398,459 downwards.
TGCGGAGCAGAGACGCTGTTGAGAACAGGAGGGAGAATGCGGTAAGGGGCGCGGGTCCCTGCACGCAAACCGCTCCCAAAGGCGCAGCAGTCACTGGGGCCTCGTGTCCTCCCCCAGGCACGCGATGCAGGTCCGGGTGCTGCTGTCCTGGAGGCTGCAGGACGCAGGAGAGTGAGGAGAGACTGAGTTGGGCCTGTTTAGTCTGGAGAAGAGAAGGCTGAGAGGGGATCTGATTAACGTGTATAAGTTCATGAAGGGGGAATGTAGGGAGGAAGGGGCCAGGCTTTTCTCAGTGGTGGTCAGTGAAAGGACAAGGGGAAATGGGTGTGAGTTGCAACCCAGGCAGTTCCATCTCCATGTGAGGAGGAACTTCTTTCCTGTGAGGGTGACAGAGCCCTGGCACAGGCTGCCCAGGGAGGCTGTGGAGTCTCCTTCTCTGGAGGTCTTCAAAACCTGTGCCTGGATGCCACCCTGTGCCCTGGGTGTCCCTGCTGGAGCAGGAAGGTTGAATTAGATGATCTCTAGAGGTCCCTTCCAACCTCAACCATTCTGTGATTCTATGACACCTGAAGCCCATCCTGAAAAGGAGATGATGTGGGACTCTCCTCAGCTGTGTTCTGGGCCTGGATGGGATAGAGGCAGGAGCTGGTTCCTCTGTCTGGGCCTGGGGGAGCTCGGCAGTCCCTCACGTACCAGATTAGGACCCGAGGTCACACGTGCAGAGGGAGTGATCCCCTCGTGGGGACGCCAGGGCCGTGCCTGGGACGAGAGCCTGGCTGCTCTTGCAGCCTCGTACCTTTACTGCTGGGAAGGGAAGACAGAGGGCTGGACAGCAGCGCAGCCCGAGGGAAACCGGCGCCTGCTCCATTCCTGGGCTGCTTGTGGCCGCTTTTGGTGCTGCCCAAGCCCTTCCCGTGCTGGACACAGCGCTGAGGGGCTGCCCCAGGCCTGGGACTATCCCAAGGCTCCGTCCTGGGGACAGGCTGCAGCACAGCAGCCTTGTGCCACGTCCCCCATCCCGGGAACCGGGGCAAGGCCCCAGCCCGCAGCCCTCGGGATGGGGGACGTGGCACGAGGCGCTTTGGCCCAGCCGCGTTCCCTGCTGCTCTGCCAGGTCCCCATCAGGAAGAGGCTGCACGTCCCCCTCCCGGGACATCTGCTAATGGGATTTTCCTGACGCAACGGCCTCATCTCCATCTGGCCCCGCGTTCTGCCCCCCTGCAGCAACACAGCATAAGCGCAGACTCTGATTTCGCAGCAAGTTTCCCTTGAGCAGGTTTTTGGCACTTCCCTAAATGCACCTCCAATTTCTGCTGGCTAAACATGTATAAATCCTCACAGAGACCTTCCGAAAGGGATTTCTCCATGGTGGTGAAGCCCCTGAGACTTCCCTCCAGCAGCCCATGGCTGAGAGCCAAGGGGTGCAAAACATTCTGATTTTCCTCTCGCTGTCCCTAGCGCTGGGGATGTCTCGCATTTGGGTTCCAGGAAGAAATTAGGGGAATGAAAAGCCCAGTCTCAAAATGGTGCTTGTTGGTTTTCATTATAATTCCTGTGTGTTCTTTTTTTTTTCCTAATCTTTATTTGGCAACTATTGTTTTAAAAGGTTTTCACACTTACTTAACTCCCTAAATAAGTACTGCTTAATTTTGAGGCATGGGCCAAAATGCAGCCTAGCATAAAAGAAGTAAAGCAGATGCAGAGCTGCGTGTCTCCGTCTTGCTTGTAAAACATGAGTGAAAAAACACTTAGATGGCATAAACAGAGATGGGAAGGACTTCAAAAAACCAGCTCCTCCATCCCCCTTGGCACATGGATCGAGGCCGCCTCTCAATAGCGTTTGCATCATCCCCATAAACGTGTTCCCAGTGCTGACACGGGGATGGTCTCTGGGCCCAACAGCCCCTTTTGCAGGGACAGGGCCCTCCTCTTCCTCCCCGGTGCTGCTGGGGCCGCACTGTCCCCTCTGCCCTCGGGCTCGAATCGCAGCCCTGGGAGCCTGCAGGAACTTCCAGTTCTTCTCGTTTATCAGTCTGATACTAACTCCGAAAATGAAATGAGGGACTTTGGGCTAGGAGGGGATTTGGAGGGAAAAAACGTTGCGAAATGGACACCAAACTTGCCTTTTTTTTTTTTTTTTTTTTTTTTTTTTTTTTTTTTTTTTTTTTTTTTTTTTTCTCCTCCCATTTTTCTTTCTTTGAACTGTTAGTAGCATTGAAAACTGAGCTGCGCAGGTAGGCACTGGAGCCTTGCGGGGAGCATGTGGCTCCTTAGGGATGAGAGGTGTTGGGAAGGGAGTGCCAAGAAGTGCCCATGGGCACCCCGGGCGACACGAACAGCCCCGCGAGCAGATCCTCTTGCTGCGGATCTGGGCGGGGAGGGTGTCCAGAGCTCAGGGATGGAGCCGGGGGCTGCTTGGAGCTGAGTTTTGGGGCTCCCTTTGCTCTGGTGTACGATCCCCCAGGGTGCACGTTCTCACTAGGCTCTTGGGTCGTTTTTCCACTAGATCAGCGGCAACGAAATCAATCACGAAGCAGCGTTTTGGGGCGAGAAAGGGAAAGGCCGCCGCTTTGGACACATGGGAAGGAATCACGGGGACCCCCCCCCCGCGCCTTCAGAGCCGCTTTGCTCCGTGTGGCGGCCCCGGCGGGGGCTGCGGGGGGGTCCGGGGCATCGCCCCGCGCTCGCTCGCTGCCCCCGAACCCGGCGGCTCCCGGCGCGGGGGGCCGGGGGGGGCCGCGGCTTGATAGAGCGCGGGGGTTCAAAGCAAAAGTTCCCACAAGCGGGGGCGGGAACCGAAAACAAAAACAACAAGAAAAAGTGGATTTCCCTGCAGCCCCGAGTAAATGTTTAACGCCCAGAGCGGCGCCAAAAAAAAAAAAAAGAGGCAGCTCAAAAGTGCCTTTTTTCTCCCCGCAAGCCTGAACCAGTCAGCCCGGTGCCTCCTCCCCCGGCGCTGCCTCCCTCCCTCCCTGCCGCGGCCCGCGGGAACATCCCGCGCGGCTCCTTGGTGCCCGCGGGAAGCACCGGGCGCCGCGGAGGGTGCTCGCGGTGCCCCCATGGGGTCCCCGCGCTGGAGCCGCCTCTGCCTCGTGCTCCTGGCCGCGCTCACCTCCTCGCTGCTCCTTTACGGCCACTACTACGCGGCGGTGGAGGCCCCCAGCGGGCAGAGGCTCCTGGCTAGGTAAGGGGGCACGTGGAGACGAGGAGTCCGTGGGGGAAGCGGCACTGCACCCGGGCATAGGGACACTGCACCCGGGCACGGGGAGTGGGCTCTGGGGTCCCCCCGCTGGCGCCTTCCTGCTGGTTATCTGGTTAACCCGCTGGTTAGCCGGCTGGTTAGCTCCTGCCGTGTTGTAGGGGTGCGATGGAAGCGGGTGCTGCCCCCCCAGGGCAGGGTGTCCCTGCACCCCGGTGCTGCCAGGCTGCCCCACGGCCCCCACTGTGCCCCAGGGGGCCCGAGCGGGACCAGGGGCTGCGGGGGCCTGGCACAGGGTCTGCCCACGCACCGAGGGCATCTCTGGGACAGGCAGGGCTGGGGGTGCTGAGAACCCAGCGGGATTGACCCCCCTTCCCACAACAGTGGCTGGGAGCCTTGGCAGGAGCAGCAGGTCCCTGCTAGGCTCATCCTGGATTCAGGGGGGCTGATTTGCCCCGGGTGGGGGAGAGTGTCCCCCCCCCCTTCACCCCACTGCAGCAGCGCTGGGTACAGCAGCATCGCGGCAGGGCCAGGCTGGTCCCCAGCCCTTCCCACTGACCTGTGGATTTTGCCCTGCTGATGCTGGCAAAATCCCAAGGGCTTCAGGGTGTCCCAGGCTCTGGCACTTGCACCTCTGCCACCTCCTTGGGCCCCTTCCCAGTGCGAGGGAGCCGGGGTGCAGGGGAGGGTGCCTGCTGCACCGTCCTCCTCCCCTTCAAGGGTGACCACGAGTGCTCCGTCCCCACGCTGTGCTCCGTGTCCCCACGCGGTGCTCCATATCCCCATGCGGTGTTCCGTGTCCCCATGCTGTGCTCCATGTCCCTGCCCTGCCACTGGAGCAGGTCCTGGCAGCTGGCACCGAGCCCGGCTATCCACACGCCTGGCAGAGGGGCTGCAGGTCATTGCTGGCACCAGAGCAGGTCCTGCAGGGCTGCATGTGCTGGGACGCACTGGGGATGTCTGGGATGGAGAGGCGAGGTGGGATGGAGAGGCGAGGTGGGATGGAGAGGCGAGGTGGGATGGAGAGGAGAGGTGGGATGGAGAGGCGAGGTGGGATGGAGAGGAGACGTGCCTGCCTGGGAAGTCTCTGCCTGCTCCATGCAGCGCAGGGATCGCCGCTCTCTCCCCCAGGACAGTGCGAGCAGAAGCCGCAGCCCCGGGGAGCAGCGGGGCCCTCACGGCCGCCCCAGCTGGGGTTGTGGCGGTGCCGGCAGCAGCGTTAGCCGCTCCGTGCAGCGCTCGGGGGTGAAGTGGAGCCAGGGGGCTATCCCAACCACAGCTCCTGCCTCCGCACAGCCCTCCCTGAGCTGTGGGGATGCCAGGCCTGGGGCAGGGAAGGGGGACAGGAGGTGCCCGTCCTGCAGCAGGGTGGCAGCGAGCTCACACGAGCCCTGAGTCCTTTGGGGCTTGTTCTCCCTCCCGGTACGCGCGAATGCAGCAACCTGTTGTTTCTGCTTGTCTCTTCCAAGCTGGAAATTAACCTGTATCTCCTTGGCCGCTGATACGGGCTATATCTGCAAGGGCACTTTGGGTGTTCAGCGTTTCCCACAGATAACGCGTGCTCCCGCTGCGGACGCTTATTCTCGGCAAGGGGTGGCTACGGTGGGTCCCAGCGGCCGAGTCGCAGCTGGAAGGGCTCCGGAATGGGGATTCCCACTGATGCCGGGGCCAAAGCGGCCTCTTCTGATCCCTGCAGCGCTGGGCGCCGCGCAGCGGGTGCCGGGCGGCCCTGTTTGCGCCGCGGCGGCCGCAGCGGAGCTTGCCGGGCCCGGGAGTGTTTGCCCAAGATAGAGCACCGCAGTGCGCGCTCTCAAACACTGTTATCTTCAGGAAGCCGGGGGTGGCCGCGTGCTGGGGACGTCACGTTTGCGGAGCGGGGAACGCGCCCAGGCTCTGCGCTCGCGGGTGCCGCCGGCGCTGCCCGCGGCCGCTCCTGCCCCTGCGGAGGCTGCTCCTCTTCGGAGCCGGCCGACCGTGGCGCTCGATGCTCCGCCGCTCGCCTCGCCGCGGGGACAGCGGCGGTGGCGTCTGGCGCAGCCCCGCGAGGACGTCACCGCAGCAGCGCCGGCGCCGCAAGCCCCTGGCCGGGCAGACGCCGGCCGGGCTTTATCAGCTGAAATCCTGCGCCCGGGCGCCTGCCAGAGCAAACTATGAGCAAGCGTCAGGCACCCGGCTGGGCCGCGGTGCCCGTCCAACGTCAGCGCCGCCTGCACCCATCTCTGCACGTGGAGCTGGGTGGGAAGCAGCTTTTTGCCACCTTCCAGTGTCCTTCCAGCGGGACTCCTGGCTTTTTGCCACCTTCCAGTGCCCCAGGGTCATTGCCGTTGCTTGGAAAGCAGCATGGGCTCAGCTGCTTCCCTGTGCATGAGATATTTGGGGAGAAGTGGGTGCACGAGAGCTTTCCAGGTGCTCGCGGAGCTGCTCTGCTCTGAGCTGGGCCGTTCCTGCAGGCTCAGCCCCTCTCTCAGCTCATTTTCCTTTCGCCTTCCCCGTCACATCGCAGCGAAGCAGCAAAAGAGCCTCCCAGGGCGCTCGGGAAGGAAAACAGCTCAGTTTGGCTACCAGAGTCTGACTTTCAGCTGCTTTTCCCACTAAGAGCCTCCTTGCAGCCAAGGGCAACACGTGCCCAAGTCTCAACCCGACTCAGCCTTGGGATAAAACCCACCCCAGAGCAGCAGGAAGGTGCTGAGGAGCCCACGTGGTCCTGAGCTGGTACCAGGTGGAGGCCGAGCTGAAGAGGCTCCTTGGGAAGGAGCTCCTGAGGAGGCTGGAGCCGGGCTGAGAGCTCAGGGTGTCAGGGACGCTGAGCTTGAGGAAAGAGGAAAAACATGGAATCCTGCAGGGATGAGGCCGTCCTGCATCCCGGAGCTGCCTGGGATATGTCCCAGTGTCCCCCGCTAGCAACTTCACGCCGCTCAGAAGCCTTTTTCCACCAGCACCCGGGGACTCAAAACCAGAACTTCCAAGTGACCCAGTGCTGAAAAAGCCTCTTGGTCTGTGCAGCGGCTGGGGGTCCCTGGAAGAGGGAATCCCTAGGGAGGGTTGGGAAGCGGAGCCGCTGCAGGCACTTGCGCCCCTTGCAAACCGAGGGATCGCAGGGATCCGCGTACGGGCGGCTCCGCTCCGGTGTCACCTCCACCGCTCAGCCCCTGCCACCCTCTTGTTGCAGCCTGCTGCGGCCGGAGCCGCTGCTCCTGGCTCCCGTGGGCGCCCCGAGCCGGCCTGGGAGCCGCGCCTGGAGGCAGGACGGGGACCTGGAGAGGTAAGCGGGGCTCAGGGTGCTGCTCCGGTCCCTGTCCCGGGCATGGCGGGAGGCGCAACCTGCCACCTCCGAGGTGGCACTTGGGGGCCCCCATTCCCCTGGGACAGGTTTTTACCTCTGTTGCACATTTTTTCCCCCGTTTCCAGAGAGAAGTCCTTGAAATCTGCCCCTGAGCTGCTGAAGCCCAAGCGCGCCAAAGCCCAGGTAATAATTAGCAAAATGCTCTTAGCGTCCAGCACCTTCTCCGTGCCGAGTTCGCTTGGTTCAAGATCCCTGCCTGGGTGGCTGCCAGCCCCGGCCACGGCGCTCGCAGAGCTGGGGCCGGCCCTGCTGGCTCCTGTGGTGCTTTCCGGGGAGGATTTTGCTAGGATAACAAGTCTAGAGGAGCCTCGCTGCTTTGCGTCACTGCAAGGAAATCACAAGCGGGTCGGTGCAAAGCAAAGCAAAACGTAGGTGCTGGGGGTGGCAAAGAAATGCTGGAGTCGCCAACTATGTCTGGAGGCCCCTTAGCATGAAAAGGACCCCAGGGGTCATGCTGACTCCAAGTGGTTTGTGCTCCCCAAGTGTTTTACAAGCCCTGAGCCTCCCGGCCCTGACAGGAGGGCACCAAGAGTGTTCTGCAGCTGGAGAAACTGAGGCACGAGGGAGTGACCTAGCAGCCAGCAGCACGGGTGAGGAGCCATCCCTCTTGTCCTCTTCTCCTTGTGTCTTCTCTCCCTTGCAGCCCGGCGCTTGTTCCCGCTCCGTGGTGGCCCGAGTGGAGGCAGATCCCAAGTTTGGGCAGCTCTTCCGCTTCGACGTGCCGGTGCTGATGTGGGACGAGCACTTGAGCGAGGGGACCTGGGAGCGGCTGAGGGCGCGACACGTCCCCTACGGCTGGCAAGGCTTGTCCCCTGCAGGTACCGGAGCCGGGGGGCCACCCCACGGGAATGGGGGAGCCCAGAAGGGACCCAAACTACAGGGAGGGTGGAGAAACCCTGGAAGGAAAGTGGGGACCCTGCTCTCCTCCCACTCGCCTGCCAGGGAGCAGCGCGGAGCTGCTCGCCGCGTCTTGTGACATTTCCCCTGCATAAAGGGCTCAGTGTCCGCGTGGTTATGAACCGGGGCCCGGAAGACCTGGGACAACCCTCTCCATTGTCACGCACGGAGATTGTTGCCCTTCCTGCCCCAAACCTCCTCCGTGCTGCTCCGGTGGCTGCCGGCTTCAATCCCTGGATTGTGAGGGGCGGAGGGAAGCGTGGGGCAGCTGCCGGGGGGCAGCAGCGGCTGCAAGGAGCCATTGTCAGGAGGGGAAAAGGCCCCATGATCCGTGGGGCCGGGCCGGGAGCGCTCCGGACGCGTCCCGGTGCCTAGCACTGCATCAGCGCAGATGCTGTCCAGAGCCAGCTTGCAACGGAAGGGCCAAAGCCAAGGCAGGACCAGGGTGGAGGAGGGTCTACCAAGTGGCTATCGAGGGAGGTTTCAGCCTTTCTGGAGCTACAAAAGCACTTTCGAGCTGGTATCTGTCCATCCTACCTTGTGGTCCCCTCCTGTGCACGAAGAGGAGCAGGACCTTCTTGTGCGCTGCTTGCACGTGTCCTCCCGTGCAAGCTTGCCCGCCCGCTGCTCGTGCAACGTGCCCGCTTGCTCCTCTCCCCGCTAATCCCCGCCTAATCTCCGCTGACCAGCTCTGTCCCGCTTTGTTGCAGCGGTCGGCGGCGCGCTGCGGCTCCTCAACACCTCCTTCAACAGGCGCCTCTTCGACAGAGCCACCTTCGCCGGGGGCTGCGTGCGCTGCGCCGTGGTGGGCAACGGGGGCATCCTCAACGGCTCGCACCAGGGCCGCGGCATCGACGCCCACGACCTGGTGTTCAGGTAGGGCTGCTCTGGTGGCTCCTCGGGGCCCGTGGCCGCGCAGGAGGAGGCTGGGAGCAACCCAGACCCCACGTGCAAAGAGATGATCTTCTCCTGGCCTTGCAGCAGTGACTGTCATTGCTGGGGTCCACCCCATTGCATTGGGGACCCCATTGCTGGGCCCACCCCATTGCACTGAGGTCCCACCCTCCACCAGCAACACATTCCGGTGCCTGTCTCGTGGTGGTCTAACTGGGATGAGCTGCAGTCATGCAGGAACCTCCTGCCCATAGGGGCAGTGTGGGCACAGCCTTAGACACCTGGGGTTCTCCCACAGGCTCAATGGAGCTGTAATCAAAGGCTTTGAGGAAGATGTTGGCACCAAGACCTCCTTCTACGGCTTCACAGTGAACACCATGAAGAATTCCCTCATTGCCTATGAGGAGTATGGCTTCACCAAGGTACCCCAGGCCAAGGTGAGACACCCCCACGGTTTGTCAGTGGTGGAAGGATTATCCCAAGCTGTCCCCTGAGGCCAGGGGGCTACAACCTGCTCCCAAAAACCTTCTCCAAGTGTCGGGCCCTACCAAAGCACCATGTGTCTGCTCCTGTGTCCCTGCTGCAGGACCTGAGATACATCTTTATCCCCTCGGACACGCGAGACTACGTCATGCTGAAGTCAGCCATCGAGGGCAGCCCGGTCCCCGAGGGCTTGGACAAGGGTGACGAGTGAGTATCTCTGGCATCCCTGCACCCACCTTTGGGCCTTGAGGCTGGCGTGGCTCCGGCCTGCCGCTGTCCGTGCGCCGTAGGGATGCGGCATGGGGATCCCCTGCGGTATGGAGCGCTCCTCCTATCCCTGCTCGCTCCTCGGGGCACTGCAGGAGTGCCGCTCGCCTGCCATCACCCAGGGAGCTGGGATGCAGCAAGGACTTGTCTCTCGGGAAGCAAGGACAGGGCAAAGTCGCTTTTCTGCCTCTTCTTCCCTCTCAGAGACTGTTGGTGCCCAACACGGCCCCACAAATGAGTCCTGGGAACCCGAGAGCCCTGTCTGGGGTGTCCAGCAGTGGCTGCGTCGTTGCAGTGCGAAGCAAAGCTCAGAGCAGAGCACGTTGAATCGTACTCAGTGCTCTCAAGCTGCCCGGCTCCCTCAGCTGACACGTTTGGTGGCCTCGAGGGACAAATCCCAAGTGGCCGCAGGATTTCTATGACACGATCTTCTTTTCCATCTCCCTGCTGCAGGCCACAGAAGTATTTTGGACCGGAGGCATCTGCAAAGAAGTTCAAGCTGCTGCATCCAGATTTCCTGCATTATCTAACAACAAGGTAAGGAAAGCGAGGCTTGCAGGCTCCTCTAGAGACTCGGCTCTGGCCAGGTCTGCTCCCTGCTTGGCTCCTCATCACCAGCTACAGCCAGACCACTTGATTCCCAGACCTTCTTTTCTATATGACCGTGATGCTGCTCCCCACCATCAAAACAGTCCCAGTCCACCCTGGCGACTGGAAGTGCCCTGTTCTCTGTGGCCAAAGCCAAGAGATTCCCCGCTGCCCCGCTGGATTGTGCATCATTGCCACTTCCACCTAAGCCTTGCCTTTGCTACGCCAAATTAGCGGGCCAGTGTTGACCTGCCCTACTAGGGACAGAGCTAGGGACCAGCAGGATTGTCTTTTTCTGTGTTTCGTGAAAATATGGGCCTGGCTCGTGGTGACTGAGAGCAGGGGGGAGCTGCCTTCCAGCATCCTGCGGAGCATGAGCTGAGCCTTAGGAACAGGCATCAGAGAAGCCACAAGACACCAGGGGATGCGTTTCAGTGGCTGCTCCTTCCTTATCAGACAGCAGGGACTCCAGGTCCTGGCCTGGGCTTTGCTGCTGTGCAGCCTGGGGACCTTGTGGTGGCCGGGGGGTCTCCCTAACCGGCTGCCTTTGCTCCCAGGTTCCTGAGGTCGGAAATCATGGACACTCAGTACAGCCACCTCTACATGCCCAGTACAGGGGCACTCATGCTCCTGACCGCCCTGCACACCTGTGACCAGGTAAGAGGCTGGGGGGCCACCTTGCCCCAGCACTGGAGGGTGGCCCACCAGCTATGGGGCACAGTTTGGTGTGGGTTACCCTGCCCTTCTGATGGGGATGAGCTGGTGGAGCTCATTGCTTGCTGCCCTACATGTTTACACAGAATCACAGAAACTTCAAGGTTGGAAGGGACCTCTAGAGATCATCCAGTCCAACCTTCCTGCTCCAGCAGGGACACCCAGAGCACGGGGCACAGGGCGGCATCCAGGCGGGTTTTGAAGACCTCCAGAGGAGGAGACTCCACAACCTCCCTGGGCAGCCTGTGCCAGGGCTCTGTCACCCTGGAACCTCACACCAAAGAAGTTCCTCCTCACCTGGAGATGGAACCTCCTGTGTTTCAGCTTGCACCCATTACCCCTTGTCCTGTCACTGGCCATCACTGAGAAAAGCTTGGCCCCCTCCTCCCTACAATCCCCCTTCGTGTATTTATACATGTTGATCAGATCCCTTCTCAGCCTTCTCTTCTCCAAGCTGAACAGGCCCAACTCACTCAGTTTAGCGCCCCGATGGCCTATTCCCAACTCTTGCCCATCTGTTTCCTCCTCCTCCCTGCAGGTCGATGCCTATGGGTTTATTACTGACAACTATGAGGAGTTCTCAGACCACTACTACGAGCCGGAGAAGAAACCCCTGATGTTTTACGCCAACCACGACATGATGCTGGAGGCAGAGCTGTGGAAGAGCTTGCATCAAGCAGGGATCATGAAGCTTTACCAGCGGTGAGGCAGGGCAGCAGCCCGCAGGACTCTACTCGTGTCATGACGCGGTGGTTCTCTTTCCTGAAGGCCCCCTTCTCTTTCCTAAGGCCCTCCAGGACTCTAGGCTAGCTGCTGAGGAGCAGGTCTTCTGCACTTAAGCTGCTGGCAGCCGCTGGTGGCGTGAGGGCCGACAGGGTTAGGAACATGCTGCAACGTTTCCTCAGAGCTTTGCAGGAACTCGTTTTGTGGCTTAGCGCAGTGGAAACGTGGCCTGGGTGGCACCAAGAGGCACCTCTGAGTGTGGCCGTGACCTTCCAGGGCTGTGAGCACCTCTGTGAGGCGACAGCAGCCCCCGGGATGAACCGAGCTCTGCTGCCAGGAGGGGAAGGATGATGGGGCAAGAGGACAATGGAGAAGCAGGGCTGTCACAGCCCCGTTTTTTAATTTCTTCGCCTTTCCTGGAGATTTGCCTGTTTTCTACGTGTGAAGCCTCTGGCTGGAGAACCCCCAGCTATCCTACTCCAAGATCCAGCAGTCCAAATGCTCCTCACCAGCGCACAACCACGACGGGCATGAAGCTTATTCTGCCCACCTAACCAGGATGTGGTCTGTTGGGAAGACACTTCTCGCTTGGACTGCCTGAAGCTGCCACAAACCTCTGGACTGCTGTGCGTCTTTCCAGAAGGATCTTTCTGCCTCCATCACCACAAGACAGCAGAGGTTTTGCTGCCCTCTCCTGTGATAGTTTTAAGAATGTCGTTTTTCACTCTTTTCCCTTTTATATTGTGGGGAGGGTCAAGGTAATGAAGGGTCTTTAAACAACAGAAAATATCCACGAGGTAAGACTAGGATTACTGCAACTGGAGCTTCAGAAAAGAGGATGGGCCTTCAGTTTTTGCACTGGCATCATGCAAGGCCCTCCACGTGCTTTAAGAAGGCAGCTCTCCCGTCAGCAGATGTGTTAGGGAAGCAGCAGCTCACGGTGCAAGTCTAAGCTGCCAGTAGTCTCTTAAATAAAAGAAGTAGTAACACTAGGGGAGAAGGTCCAGAAACGCTGAGCTCTGCCGGGGACGCTGCTTCAGCGCGGTGGCGAGCGGGGCGGCTGCGGAGCGGACAGAAACGTTTCCCACTTTGTATAATTGCATAAATGTTGAACGACTGTTTTCTTTTACGCCGGTTTCTGTGTTGGTGAACGGGTGGGACAGCGCTTCTCCCTACGGAAAGGCCCTAGCACCCAGGAGGGTGGCTCGCACTTGGGAGCAGCCCCCAAGGGCGGTTGTAGGGCAGAACAGGGCTAAACCCAGAGCCCCTGCCCAGCCTCACGCGCCCCGCAGGCGTTTGTCACGGCTGAAGAACGAGCCCCAGGCCAGAGGACCCCTGTGACAACTCGCCCGGGCTGGTTTCAGCACTGTGTTTCTCAGTCTGGATGCTAGCTGCTGGCAGCTGGGGAAAAGCAGCTAACTGCTGAGATGGGAACAGATAAGAGTCTGGCCATTAACCAAAAAACACCCTTCGAGTTTCCCTCTTTCAGGCAGCAGGCTGAATCCAGCCTTTTCACACTTCAAAGTGGGTCAAAAAGACGTCTGGGTGACACCTCTAGCGTGGAGACCATCTTGTGGTCTCAGGCAAGTCTCACATTAACCTTTGTTCCCATCATTTTACAATGGCATTGGGGCTGCCAATTAGGCTTGTTTGCACCTGGAAGCGCCCGGGCAGCCAAGGCCTCTACCATGACAAGCACGAACCTGATTCTTACTTCGCCTGACGATGATGATGACGGTACCACAACCTCCCGAAACCAGCTCCGCCAAGCGCCAGCGCAGCCCCCACGGGCGGCTTTGTCATCTGCACCACGACGCACGGAGCAAGTCCTGCTTTTGCAGATGTCGTCACTGCATCGCCTGCCAGGAACCCAGGCCAGGTCCACCTTGCAAGGCTCCGGGCTGCAGGATCGGAGCTTTTTCAACTCCCAGACCCACCTTTCCTATTTGAAACAGGGAGGCTGTCCAGCCAATGCAGCAGCCTGGCACAGGAATTAAGCACCCCTATTTTTAATCAACAGATAAGGAACCTGCTGGCAGTATTACTGCCTCCCATTTTTCCCTTATCTGGGCTTGCAGGCACTCTGTTCATTAGCCCTAAGCTTAGTCATACCTTGTTTTGTCGACGTAAAGGCGCCTTCTTATAGCACTCCCATAAATTGCTTTAAACTCTGCCCGTTCCCCTCCGAAGGTGCTGAAGTCTGAAGGCTCTTTAGCCCTCTCGGAGAAGGCTGTGTGATGAACGCTGAGCTTCTGGCACCTGAATTCCAGTAACCATTTCAAACTGAAATCCCTTTTGATTGTTCCAAACCACTTCTATTTGAGTAGATGTTCTTAACAAGAAATTTCAACTCGCAAGATGTTTCAACAATTTATTTTATTCTGGAACAGAAGACAGTAGGGAACAACTATTTCCTCCAGGCAGCTGTAGCCCAGGCCTTAGTGGAAGAGACAGTCAGAGTAAATGCAACAGTCAGCTGAAAAGTTCCTACTCTTATTTATTATTTAATCAAGAAATCTCGGAAGACTGAGAAGCTTAAGAGATGTTGGCACCAGCTGACAGAAGATCTCACACTGAACATAGTTTGCTCCTCCCCACATCATGCCTCACTAGTACAAGGAATCATAGCTTTTACTTTCCTCTTTGTCACCATGGTGTTTCTTCACTGCTGTGCCCCCTCCCTTGCTCCCTGCAAGGCAAGAACACCAACCTGCTCTTCCCACTGACTTGTCTTACTTGGAACGAATCCATATTGACAAGAACAATGGCCACAAGTACTTCAGAAACATCCCCTCCCCTTTTACACACCAGTCTTGATTTCCCAAGAAGGTCCCTTGTCAGATCTGCAGTTCAGGCCATCAGTGCACGTCAATGGCCTTCAGCAAACAATTGCAAATCCTGTAAAATGAAAGGAGAGGTGAGCTTTAAGAAATCCACGTGTCACCACCTGCAGCTACAGTGCTCCTGCATGTGTGTTCAGCAACTATAAATCAGAGGTGCGTGTCCTACCAGCCCTCCAAGGTGTCACTGTGCAAACCGTTTGGATCAACCAAAAACAAATCTCTGAGGACCTAGAATTAAAACCATGCTCTGAAAACTGTACTCTCTGCGCTGAGCCTTGCTATATTGGGGAGAAATTGCTGAAGCCTCAGTGCAGTTATTTCTCCCTCACAGCTGAGCAGTCAGACAGGGATAACAGTACATCACTGGCTCAGTTTCTCCCCTGCCACTTAAATTCCTCAAGTTCTACAGAGTTAAATCAAGATACAGATATGTCAGTGACTAGGAGTTTTTCCCCAGAAATGTCCAAAGATAAGGTACTGGTGAGCAACAGATGAGTCAAGCCTAGAATTCTGGCATATGACAGATTTGAAGTGAGCTATAGTGAGCTCACTATACTCAAGAATTCCCTCATCAATTTGCGGGTTATCTTAGTAGCTACTTGCTCTTTGGGAGAAGATACAAGGCAGAGAATTTAAAGGATGTTTGTCTCCTGGATGCTAGTTATATTAGATACTATTATAGCATTCGTTCAAGTGAAGTTTTCCACCTGCTTTGATAAAAACAGCACTAAGCCACAAAGCAAGAAAGAAAAGTGGATGCTCTTCCAATATTGACTTAGGAATAAAGCATCAGCTTTGGGACTTTGGTGGTTTAGACCCTTCTTAGCTGTTCCAAGCAGACAATATCCCTAAGCATCATCATTCAGCAGCATCTTAATGCAAAACCTGCCTTATAACCAAGAATAATTCACCCACAGGAAATGTAAACTAGCTAAGATTTTTTTTTTTTTTTTTGGAAAAGCGCATTTGAGCAGCCTTAAGAAAGACACATATTCCTGAAGGAGAGTTCCTCGGTGGGTGTCCTCTCTAGGATGCCCATTTGGTGAATTTGAGCTGCATCCCCCCAGCTCCAGGCACCTGATGCAAATTTAAAATTGTCCCAGCAAGGTGAACCCACAGACCAATTATTCTTTCACTAGGCCTATTTTCATGACAAGAATACTTCTGAAATGAGCTGTGTCAAGTGTCTCCACAATGGGGAGTCATCCAATCCTTCCTCCCTCTAATCCCTTCTTTTTGCTCATCTTTGACCGTGCTGACAACCAGGTGCCAACCATTAAAATTCCCATTCACTCTATGCTGCCTTTCAACTTGGGCTTCGTGACAGCAAAGGGATAAACACTTAGGTGGCAGCTGCAACAAAGCGACAGCCTTGATTGGCTTAATTACATTAATCAAGTCACTGGGCTTTTATATCCGCTCCCAGTAGCTCCAGGACTGTGAGGGTATCATGTAACAGAGCAGGACAAGTTTTGCTTCCAAAGCCCAGCAGCAGGGACAAGTACGAGGCTGATACCCAGCACGCTGCGGTGTTTCTCACCATTGTGCAGCTGGCGAGGCTGATGCTGTTAGTCCAGTGAAGTCATCAGCTCCGGTTCCCCGGGAGGCGAGTGGCAGAAACTCTCCTGGCCTCGCTTGGCCACGTGCTGTGCCCTGGAGGAGAGGAAGGGGATGGAGGTAAGACACGCCACAAGCCGCTCTTTTACCTCGGGCTGCTTGGTGCCGAGCCTCAGAGTGGTGCTTCCACAGGGGAAGGTTTGGTTTCGGACAGGGATAACGTCTCATCACTCGCTCGGCTGGCGGCGCGGCGGGAGCCTGGGCGCGCTGCCCCATCCCGCACCGCCAAGGCGCCGAGGCCTCCGTGGCGGGTGCGGGGGTCCCGCCCCGTCCTCGCGGGGCAGCCTCGAGGCGTCGCGGCTGCGGGGCGGCCGCGGATGGCGGCGGATGGCGGCGCCCGTACTCACCGTCACGGCCATGGCGGCCCGCGGCGGGGCAGAGGGAGGGGCGGGGGGGCTGCGCGCGCCAGGGCCAGCGCGGCTCTCGCGAGAGGCGCGGGGGCTCCTGGGAATCGTAGTCCCGACCCCCCCCATCCCGTTACCTTGGCGGGGGGAGGCACAGGGCGAGAGGAGCCAAAATCCCCTCGTCCTGCCCCAAACTCCTCCTCCCCTCCGGGGAGCTGCCGCGGCAGCAGGAGAGGGAGGAGCGCAGGTGAAAGCGCCATGGCCCGGTGGGCCTCTCACTCCTCTGAGCCTCCCAGCTCTCCAGAGCAGCCCAGCTAGTTCTTACAAATCCAGAAAACTGCAAATAAAAAATAATTAAAAAAAAAAAATAGTTTAAGTCCTGTGAATTTGGCCAGGCGGGAGGTGCTGCAGGCCGGGGGCAGCCCAGAGGCCGCCACTGGCGGGCGGGCGGGCGCTCCCCACATGGCGGCAGCTCCTGCCACCAGCGCAAGGCCTGAGGCCGACACGACGGAGCCATCGCCGCCGTGGCCCCGCGCCGAGGGACAAGGCTTCAAACAGAACCCGGCACCCGCAGCTTCCCCCTGTGTAGAGCTCGGGGCTGGAGGCGCGGGTGAAGCGAGGGCTTAGCCCTGGTCGGGGTTCGGGGGTGGAGGCTCAGCGGGTGTTAGAGCAGCCGCCCGTGACGGGACGGGCTCTCCAGGTGCTGGATAACCCGCTGACTGGCAGCTGAGCTCAGCGGAGGGGACGAACCACACGCTCTGTCGTTGGGCTGCAGTTATTTGCGATCGCAGCACGTGGATGAGTGTCTCCAGGCACCTCTTAGTGGAAGAATGTGGGATGCGGGTGCGGAGCGTGGCCTCCCGTGCGTGTCCCTGCTTCCTCCCGGCCCTGCAGCCCTTTCCCTGCGCGACTGCGGCCTGATGAGTCCCCCGCACACGCCGCGTGCTGGAGCCTGTTCCGCAGCTCCTGCGCTCTGGCTTTGGTGCCGAGAAGTTGCTCTCCTTTAGAGGGCATTCGCGGTCCAGGAATGCGCGGCGCGGGCTGGCCCGGGAGCTGCAGCGCAAGGCAGCGTCTAGCAGAGGTCGGCATCGCCTGGTGGCTTCTCCGAAGGTGCTGAGAACGTTCCCAGGGAGGTGGAGAGAGCTGTGTTTTGGACTGAACGCGAGCGGACGCAGAGCTGTTCCCAAACCATTCTGGTTTCTCAAAGCTGTCCTATCAATCCGTTAACAAACAGCAGTCATCACCTTCTTCAAGGAAGTCTGAACTCTGCTGTAGGGTATTTGGCAGCTCCCTGGTCAGATAGCAGGAGAAGGGACAGAATACATGACAGAGAGGGGGAAGGAGGCCAGAAAAACAAATAGAAGTCAATGGCAGAAGCCCACCGGTGGGGCTCAGATGTCGTGCTTCAGTGCAAGGACAAGGTCTCCTTCCAGTATCCTGTCTTTTTTCCCTCATCGATTCCCTACATGTCTCTCCAGCGGAGAACTTTATACTTTCTGCGAGCTACCTGATTTCCCCGCGTGTCCCCTCAGCCTGTCCCAGTGCCGCCCTGCAGACGGGGTTCCACCAGGCCTGGAGGAGCAGAGCATCCTATGAATCAGAGCTGCCCCACTGTGCTTACCAGCTCCGGCATATGGCTGGGGAAAGCAGCCAGGGGATCTGAGCACATTAAAAAGCCAGTCCCCCGTTGCTCAGCGTGCCTGGCAGGCACCAGCCCCCCTCGTGCTGCCTGAATGTCTGCGGCACCAGCAGAAGCTGAGGTGCAGCGGGGAGCGAGATTGATGCTCGGCTGCTCCGCTGCGCTATGCACGCGGCAGGGCACAAACAACAGTCCCCTGGAGCGTTTCTTGCTGGTGTTTTAGGTGCCAGACTTCTAGGAGAAAAGATGTGTAGTCATAAGGAAAGCCCTGCCATGAGGTCCCAAATCGCAGTGTCTGCTGCTTCAAATCAATCCCAGGCAATACAAGAAAGGCCCCTTGGAGCTCGGGAAGAGACAGAAATGACATCTTCCCACGCAGGAGCAGGCATGCTGAAAACAGCACTTCCTTCCCTTCTCCCAGTAGTGAAACCCTTACGCCTCTATTTAATGTAAAATACATACTTGAATCTATGCTTTTTAGTGCATCCTGTCTGCTTAAACTGAACTTTGGGCAGCTTCAGCAATGCTCGTCTTAATCGACACATTTAAAGGCAGAAATTTGTGCGCTGAATATCAAGAGCTTTGTTTTTGCAGCATAGCTGTGAAATGAAGGGCTGACCTTTCTAGGAGTGTGCAGGTGTTTGCAGCTAGGGCTGCTGTGTCCTCCTGCAGATGGAGAAAGGCAAAGGTTCTCCTTTCTCCTTCTCATCACTGCTGAACAGCAGAAGAAATGGTAACTGCAGCCCAGGAGCTGTCTCTGTTTCCCCCAGACTTCATTCAGCTCTTTCTCCCTTTTCTTCCTCCTCCCCTCAACTGTGTTCTGGGTCCAGTGCCACAAAACCTGCTGTCCCCAGAGTCTGTGTGACGGGGAACTGAGTTGAGGAAATCATGTCAGGGCAGAGGAGGTGCCTGACTGACTGCAAAGCTTCTGGTCTGATGTCCCAGCTACTCAAAGTGACCCTTTCTCCAAAACTAGCCTGACTGCCCGGGCAGCTTCAGCCTTTGGAGGAGCTGTTTGGAACAGAGAACACCCGGCAACTTGTTCTGGTTGCATAAATCCTGGGGCCAGACATATGTACTTGTTGATCAGTAGCAGGAGGAATCCAGCTCCTTCATGGATGAATATGTTTAATTAAAATACCTACCCTCAGACCATTCCCAGGGATTGAAGAGAGGTGCACAGCCACACAAACACGAAGACGTCAGGAGGAACATCAACCCCAGCAAGCTAATGAAGCCAGGAACAAGATTTTCATTGCAAAAGGTCTCTCAGGCTAGGGCTATATTTGCAGCTGTCAGGAAAGAAGAGCTGACCTTGCTTTGGGCAAAGAGATGGATCCTCTCCATTTTCTGTCAACGTGAGAGATTAAAGGCACGGTAAGCAGAAAAGGAGAGAACTGGTATAAAAATAGCTAGGCAGAATTAACGAGGAACTTCTCAGGTCTTCTTTTTATCACAAACAGTATTTCTGTTTTCCTGGATTACTTGGCCAACCAGCCGTTGATTCATTCAACCCCATCTGCACTGTCATAGAAGCAATATTTCATCTATCAAGCTTAGATACAAGAAATATGCCAGGCACGCACGGAGCAAACAAGCATATTCCTGCAAGCAATGAGCATAAGCTGCACTGAGGTCAAGCAGTTGTATCAGAGGACAATACAAATTGCCAACGTTTCTGCTAACTGGAGGCTGAAAATGGAGACCTGCAAATGCCATATTTCTGACTCACCTCTTGTGTCTCCCATTGTTTATGCCAGACCGAGGTACTTGAGGTGCTTTTAAGAACTGTGTCTCTGCTGGTTTCGTTGCTTATTGCAAAAGAACGTGTTTAAACGATGAACAAGCATGTTATTTCAGGTTCTGTTGGGTCATTTTTTCTTGCCCTTATGCAGGGGAAAGAGGCCAAATGCCTAATTTTCGGAAGTTCCAAGTGGTAAACCAAGGTCTGATTAGGTTAGAGAGGACAGTTGCTTAAGAGCTGCTGTTTTTCCTCTTGCGCTGTCTGTAACCAATGCTCCTGAGAGCAATCTCCAGGTCATATCCCTGAGGGAGCCATGGCAAGGGCTGGGGTGGGATTGGCCTCATTTTGGCCTTATGGGGAAATTTGAACACTCTGACTTTGATCTCATGCAGGGCCTCATCTGTGGCCTGGACCCCCATAAAGGTGCTGCAGCCCGAGGTCCAGCCAGGCAAGTGTCCCATCTCCAAAAACTGCCCAGAAAGATGCCTGGGAAGGAGAGCAAGAACAGAGGGATCATATGTGTATATATGTGTATGTGTATATATATACATATATATATATTTCTTCCAGCAGCCTCTTGACCTTCAGTCATTTGAGGGGTCAATTCTGTCAGTGGATTTCTCTTAAACGGAGGTCCCATTTCTTTTTCCAGTCTCCCTGTGATCCTGTAACACCCATTCCAGTGGCAAAACACATGCAGGGCAGCCTGTGCTCTGAGAAAATCCAGCTTTCCCTTCTGCTTGCTTTGCATCTGGCTCCTCTTAGTTTAGTTTGGCCCCCGGTTCCCTTACTGCACGGGACCATGAGAGGTCCTTCCCACCCATCCATGTGCCACGCAGAAAGTATGGATCTACTTGTCATCCTCTTTGTCAGCCTCCCAACTCCGAGCTCTTCACAATGGATCAAAGAATGTGGATTGCATTGTTTTAAACCACCAGTTTCCTACAGAATGTGATGAATCCACTTACAGATGGCTTTTATGGTCTCTAAAGCATTTCATGGATTAGCCCACAATTGGCTGTATAAACATTTTCTCCATCCCACATCCTGCTTCCATAACGCATCTCATACTCACTTCTCTGCCCTTTTGCTCAATCCAAACATCCTGGAAAAGCCCCCCGCTGTCCTAGAAAATCTTCCTCACTCCCTTTCCCTGGACCTGCCAGGTGCAAATAAAAATCAATCAGCCCAACGCAACCCTGGAATTCTTGGAGACCTGCCCGCAAGAGAGAGATTCACGGACATTTCCTTCCAATTTAACCACAGGCACACGCGCTACTGCTTTGTTGTTGACCTGACGCTCCTGCTGTTGCATAAAGGTTGGTGTGTCCACAGCCACGAATCCCCCTGCCCGTTCCACGAATCCCCCTGCCCGTTCCAAGCGCTCTCCCTTCTCCCCTGCGCCGTCAGCTCTGCTGCTGGCGGAGGTGGGCGGGAGATGGCAGAGCTGGGAGCGCTCAGCCGTGCCGTCCTCCTCCTCCTCCCGCTCCCCTTGGCACCGCGCGAAGGGAAACGAGCGTTGGCCTCGAGGGAGGTAAACTGAGGCAGGGGGCTGGGGGGGGTGATGTGTATAGCCACAGCTTTACTGGAGCCCGTACGCAAAGTGCTACTGATTTAGAGAAGCTGGCAAAAAAGCAAATGCAGCTCCCTCTCATCCCCCTGGAAAAAATCATCATTTAAACAGTATAAAGTTCTCTGTAAATGTTTAAAACAACAGGGTTGGGAGGGGAAGAAGAAAGACAAACAAGTTTGCTGTTTCAGCTTTGCGGAGACAGATCTTGCTTTTTTGGCAGTGTTTTCTGTATCTGGAGGATCCAGCTGCCAGCACCTTTTGGGAGGATCCAAATTAATAATCTTTTTGCTATCATCTTCCTCCAAGAGGCTGTCGCTTGGCGTGGGCGCTGCCTTTGATGTCCGGGTTTGGCCAGCACCGTAGGACCCCGGTTCACAGTGGGGACACCAATGCTGGCCTCAGTGTCTGCTGGTGTTCCCCATGCTGGTTTTGTGTCCCAGACCAAAGGTTCAGGCTGGTCATGACTCAGTAGGAGTCACGAAGCTCAAGACCTTGGTCTGAGAGGAAGAGACCTGGAGGGACAAAACGATCTTGATGGGGAGCAGAGGGCTGTGATCCTGACCTGCTTACATGGGGTCTCAGCTGGTTGCTGGGGTCAGGGCTCTCCTTACTGCTCATTCCCACATGCTCTGCTCCTGACCAAGCCAAGGAAAGGACCTGTCCTCCTACCCAATCTTGTGGTTGCCACCATCTCCCACTGGCCCAGTCCTGCTTGGCCCACACAACATTGCAAGGTGTGTGTGTGTTTCACCTCAACACCGCGTGGTGGGAGAAGTTTTTGCTGCTCCGAGCAACCTGCATTGCTGTAGAGCTCTGCTCTGACCAGCTGTATTTGCTCTGCAATCTGCAGGATTTTGTTCCCGTTCCAGCTGCTCTGTTTATTTGCAGTGATTAGCTGAGGTTGGAGGATGCTGTTTCTGGAGAAGCTCAAGCACCTGCTGGATGGTTTGAGAAGCTGACCCTGCTGCTCCTGAACCTCTGCGTGCACATGTGAGTGAAGATGTATGGAGGGTCCTTGGGCAGCCAGTTGTGGCTGTTGAGGAGCAAGGACATGTCCTTGAGCAGGACAGTCCTCTTCCTGCTCCCCGTTGGTTGCTCCTGAGCCTGGGGGCTGCTCATGATGTGGAAGAGCCCTCATCCTTCCCTCCACCAAAGCTTTGACAGTGATTTGGGGGACTTGACCTGCTTTGCTGATGTCCTATCTCCCTGAAGCCCAGCTCCAGCAAGGCGGTTGCTGCTGCCTCAGATAGCACCAGGGAAAGTGGCTATCCAGCTTCAACTGGCTCCTGTGCAGAACCTACATCGAGATACAAAACAGATGGATGCAGCGTGAAACCTTCCTCCTCTTCAGCAGATGATGTTTGTGACAACGGACTTTGTTTATGTTTTTATATAAAAAAACCAACCTTGTTTAGCCAAGAAATGGAAAGGGAAGCTGCAGCTTAGTCTTGCTGAGACCATTTAGCCCAAGCCTCATCTGAAAGCCGGGGTTACAAATGGATTTTTTTTTTCTTTCTCTGAGGCTCAGGCTTATCTGACATCTCTACCTTGACAAGCTAAAATGCTGTCATGACTTGCTGGTAGCCAGTAATTTAGTCACTGTGCAGTATTCATGTCGGTCTCCTGGGACTATTAATGACCAAGGACGTGCCACGTGTGATCTGTGATGCATTTAGGCTCTTGGTGAAGGTGACGTGAAGCCCACGTTGCCTCTGAGCTCTGGTTAACCTGGTGTCGCTGCCTTAGGTTTCAGGAGGTCACTGCTACGGCTGCGGTGAGTGCTCTGCATTTCGTGCCCCCCAGATCTTTGTGGTTGGGAGAGCAGGGCCCCTCGCTCAGCAGAGACCTGCTGCGAAGCTGGGAGGCACTGCCTGATGCTGCTGCTGATTGAGCCTTTCTGAGCACATATTACTAAAATGATGTGCTGAGCGGTGAAGCTGAACCTCCATCAGACCTGTTCCTGTCAGAGCTCTCGGGATGAGACTGAGCATTGGCTACAAATGGTACTTCAAGAGAAACCTCAGCCTCAATTAGAGTGAAAAAGAAAAAGCCTTCAGCCTTGACGCTGCCTGAAGGCTGCCTTCCTCACATACTAATGGTGAAACCAGGGAAAACTAGGCTTTACCTGGGATAAATCCTCCAAGAAACCGAGTTGTTGATGCTTCTGACCTTGCTGTGTCCATCTCCTTGAAGACTGGAGCAAACCCATCCTGTGTTTCAAGTGCTGCTACTGGAAAACACGGTGCAGTTCTCCCCGGGCATCCCTCTCCCAGAGGGGTCGTGCCTCTGCGTACAGAGCGAGTGGCTCCTGCAGCTGAAGGCCAAGACAAGGTGTCCTCCAAGCTACCTTCTCCACGGGCAGCCCATGGCTCTGAGCACCTTGTGCTCCCAAGCAGTGCTGCTGTCCTCGCTGCAAAGCTGGAGCTCTGCCTGCCTGCATCCGCCCGGGCTGCTCTGCTCCCAGCTCCTCCAGGCAACCGAGGGCTTCCCTTCCCACTCCAAAGCTAAGCAGAAAGCTGGGAGCAAAGCGGAGATACTGCTGCGAGCTCCGTCCTGCACTCGCTTAACCCCTGCAGGGCGCAGGCTCCATCTACGTGGCACTTGAGCCCGGTTCTGAAGGGTTCAACAGCACAGGCTGCCTTTGCTTTGCCTTGGGTGCTGGGGCTGAGAGAGTTCAGCCAAAACGTGCTGTTCCCCGCAGTGCTCTGCTAGGGAAGGGATCTTGAAGCTTCTTTCTCTCGCAGGTTTAAGTGGCACCGTATGGACACCATCACTGCATTCATTAGTCTCTGTCAGAGCCCCTCGTTCTGCAGCAGAAGGGCTGGAGCAGGCTGAGCTTTGCTGGACCTGAACCCTGGTGATTTTTTTTTTTTTTCCCCTGGGTTTTCAAGCAGCTCTGTTCCAGCCCTGAGAAGTGCCAGGCGTCAGGGGAAGATTTGTATCTTGGCAGCTGCTTCCCATTTTGCTCTAGAAAACAGATGCTGGGCTAGGAACGCACCGTGACTGAAATGCCTCTGGGCTGCTCGGGTCAAGCAGCAATAGGGGACACGGGGGGCGAGGGAGGTGCTCTGCTCTGCACCCCTTTTGTGCCGGCCGCCGATCCCCCCCC